>PNEQ01020261.1:0-11121 GCA_003012365.1 Medauroidea extradentata | reverse complement strand
TTTGAGTAAGCATCAATCCTAAACAAAAATTACGTCTCTATATAAAAAACTATGGGATCGATATATATCGAATGTGAGTCGAAAACTCATATTACCCCATTTTTAACCAGTTTAGGGTCGAGTTCGGAAAATATATTTTAAATGGTACTTGGGATATTTACAAAAGCACCAATTTAAAGCAAAGAGTACTTCGATATCTTCATTGAATCGATAGATATGGAAGGATAATCGAAAACACATTTCACGTATTTTCACCCCTTTAAATAAAGAATTTCGAAACTATTTTGAGTCCTGTCATAGACATTTGTAAAAGTAATCAATTAAAGTTAAAATCACGACGATAGCCAATTGTGTTTCAAAGATAAAGACGATTCATTAAAAACACATTTTGCCTCTTTTTACTGCCTGGGGGTCGAATTTAAAAAAAAACCTAAAACTACTTTTTGGGTATTTACGTAAGCAATATTTTGAAGTGAAGATCAACTCTCTATCCCGAAGGATTTGATAGATATCGATAGTTGATTGGAAACACATTTAAGAGCTTTTCACCTCCTTAAATGTTTAATTTCAAAAAATCCTTAAAATGGCTAATATGCATTTTTACGAGTGTCCTATTAAAGTAAAAGTCACGACGATTGACCGTCGGGTTCGAGCTCTATCGACGTTTCTTCGGAAACACATTTCACCTTTTTTCACCCACTTAGAGGTCGAATTTCGAAAAATCCCGTCTTAGTGCTCGCCTACGACCTGAGGGGAACCCCCACAAAAAAATTTCACGATTCTAGGTCCAGTGGTTTGGGCTGCAGTTTGATATGCCAGTCAGTCAGTCAGCCAGTCAATCAGTCAGCTTTCATTTTTATATATATAGATAAAGATGAATTAAAAAAAGTACGCTTAGCGCAGTGGACTGGACAAATCTGTTTGTATTTGATGTTTTAAAGATAAACAGTGAATATAGTATAATATAGAATATAGTATCACCATCAATTAACACGTAACTAAAAGTTAGTTACTCTTTTATATAGTACACGCGGGCGAAGCCGCAAAGGGACAGCTAGTAACTTATATTTGCAACTCATATCACTTTACAATATTTATGATTTTGGAATAATATAAAACCTTCCTAAATAAATGTAAATAACCATATTTCAGACATTATTTTCTCGTAACATATCAACCGCCATTATATAAATTGGACAGCGCAACCAGCAACATGATGCCGACAAATACGTAGAGTTTAGTTCATTGTTTTACGTAAGTGTATTATTGAGTTTTTGTTATATCTTTATTTATAATTGCAGAACAGTACATCCATAACATAATGGACGGTCAATATGTTTGGTCGCAATACATATAACTATTAGGTACAGTACTGTTATGTCGGTACTGGACTGGGCAATAAAGTAATAACGAATCGGAAATGAAATAAATATTGTATTTATCCCTAGCCAGGGTCCAGGGCCTGGCAACACTGATGTGGCGGGCTGGCGGCAACTTGAGGGCGAGTGGCTGTAGGCATTCAGATTTTTGCCGCGCCTCCAATTGGTCGCATGACCGCCACTTGACACGACAGCGCGACGCCAAAACAACAGCGCCTACACCGTCACAGCCGGCAGACAACACAACAACGCTAGGCACTGAACACGATGTAAACAGATCTTCGCATGCCGCCAGTATTAGCCCATCATAGTGAAGTGAAGTGAAGAGACTTTGGTCAGCTCTGGCGAGGGGTTACATGCTAGTGTGGAGCGGCACTGAATGATGGGGCGGGAGAAACGGCAGATCCACGAGAAAACCCGCCGACCAGTGTTATCGTTCGGCATGATCCCCACTCACTGATAGTATTCCAGCACTAACTACACGACATTACATTCTCATATTCTATTCAGAATTCAACATCACCGCTTGGAGAACCCTGGTCCACACTAGCTCAGATCAGAAAAATAACTCTAAAGAAATTCCCGAATCTATGTTACTGTTCATACCACAAGAGGCGTTTACAAGCACGTATGAAGATGGAGTGGGAGGATAAAATATCAGATTGAGGCGCAAACAGTAACACGAGTTAAGTTTTCAAGCGTCCAATACTGTATGTCAAGAGACGGCGCGTCTCGATAGACTTGGTTATCATGCTCTAGAGCAGGGTAAGCTGCTTTTAAAATATGAAGCTGGCCAATTTTAACAATACAAATCACGGAAACTACAGCCAGCTAAGATAATCTGAATGCACAGTATTAAAAATACTAAATAAGGAAAAAAAATCGAGACTGTAAAAAACATGCTGCGAACGTCGCATTTAGTAAAATATTTAAGTAATTGATAAAATAAGTAGGCTTCGCTATTACCATCATCTTAAAACGTTGAATTACTTGCAGGCATTTAGTCAAAGCCTGGTCACGTGATAGAACAAACCTAACTTACTTGTGACTTGTAACTGCGTGAAGGACTGGTTTACGTGAAGTAGCTATCAATCAAACAATTTCGTGGTGTTTCAAATCGCATCTCCTCTACCCTTTTGTTTGTACGGGCCTGCTTGCTAGAGTCAAAAATGGCCACAAACTATCCCGACATTCAATATTCATGGTTTTAGTGTATCCTTTTACAGGTGAAATGGGGTTCCAATGTTATGAAGCCTCCCGTATGTACAAGCCTTGCTTAACGAACGTGCAAAACAAACACGACAGCAAAAATTGTCTACAGTGGGCAATATACGATCACCGAAGGAGGGGGGGGGGGGGTAGAAGGGAAGAGTGCACGTGACGGCCCTCACCCCAAAAATAATTAGAAATAGTTTTACCTATAGCAGTAAAATTTACGAGTTGCAACTATGCGATGCAGACAGCAACATTTATTTGTGTTGGCTAGTGACCTCAATAAATGTGCTGCGGTAAAGGAAGCTATTAACACATACTTTTTTATATAGGCCTATATGTAGGTAATGTCTCCCCCCCCACCCCCCACTTTTCCTTCGAAAAATAAGTGAGACCCAACCACACAATTTCCAAAATCGTTTAAAATCACATGAGTATCCCGATTTGGACCAGGTATACATGGTCTGTACGAGATCTACAAAAGAAAATAATCATTATAACCAAATATTTCAACATGAAAAAATAAATAATTATTGTTATTTTTCTATTATTACTCGCTCACAGTGGGGTATATCCAAAATAATGGCACCGTTTGTCACTTTAGTACGGTTGTGTGAGGAGTGCGAAGGACATAAAGGACTGTAATATACTAACCCCTCTTAACCCCTCCCTCTCCTTATAAGTCACGCTACCCCTACGACACCAGCGCTAAAGACCTTGATGTTGAGCGCTGACCAAAATCTCTCCCGCGCTATGCCTACGATACGACCAATTCAGCTTCTTCCTAAGCTAAACGCATTGCGGCGGGCGTAATGTACATAATGGACCGAGGCTAGTAAGCCGTAGTGGTGAACTGGTTAGTACAGCTGTGTTTACATACAAGTTGATGACCGTGGATGTCGTGTGTCGCAAGTGAAGCGGGTTCATTGAAACTGTACACACGTCTGTAGACAAAGACACGCACTGTAATAGTTCACGGACGTGCTGAATGCCGTGTGACGTGGCTACCAGACGTTTGTGCGCGGCCAGTCGTCAAAGTAGAAAATTATCACCAAATTGGGGAGAGCCGCGGTTGGCGCAGTGGTTAGAGCACTCACTTCCCATCAAGGCGATCCGGGTTCGATTGTCGGCGGGGTCGGTTTCAGAATTTTAGCATGTGGGAATCGTGCCGGACGATACCGTAGGTCGGCGTGTTTTCTCGGAGATCTCCCGTTTCCCCCCGCCCCTTCATTACACTGCTCCATACCCACATTATGCCATCCCTCACCAGCAATAAAGATCTAGATGTTAAGTGCTGACCTAAATATCTTCACTTACTCATCGAATTAAAAAAAAAAAACATCACAGGAAGCTGGAAACAGTTTAATCTCGTTATCATACATCTATATCATACAACAAGTATGCTCGTTCGGGAAAAGTGAGCTTCAGCCGCTATCTTAGAAAAATGGTGGTGAAAAGAAATAAGAATACCACCTAGAGAATTTCTCGATAGAAAATTTAACTAACAATAAAACTTATCCTGAGCATTCTTATATTGCTTAAACGGTTTCCGAGTTACAGCTCCATAATTAGTGCCACTAAATGGTTGCGAAAAGACTTTTGAACAACAGCAGCTCTGATTCATGGTTATTGGTAGGGTCACAGATTAAAAGAATTCAACGCCAACATGTTTCAATGTCTTACGTGGACACCGATATCTCTGCTTCTTGTTCAGTGATGGGATGTAACTCTTACAGCGTGTTGAGGTTCTACTCGCTAATCACATACGTGTATTGTCGCATTAACCTTGTTCTGATTGGCTCAGGCACATGAGCGACGCCTCTGCTCAAATACATTCTGCCAGTAACCATGAAGCATAGTTGCAGTGTGCTCGTAAGGCATTGAAACAAACTGATGCTGAATTATTTTCAGCAAAATTCACTGGCTGTAGTTATTGTTAGAGACATGCAAAATTCGCTTTATCATTTGGTAGCAGACTAAATTTCACTTTGCTATACATAGAGCCATGATTTTGTCGCTAAAAGATTTTTGCAACATTTTGTTTCAGTGTCTCGCGTGCACTTCGGCACCTCTGCTTCACGGCTATTGACAGCGCGTCTTTGCCCAGACACGTCCCTCACTTGACTGCACCAATAACAATAAGGATATTGTGACGCAATACGTCTGTGATTTGCCAGTAGAACCTCAAGACGTGTGACAATTAAACCGTCCAATCACTGACCATGAAACAGAGTTGCGGATGTGAACATAAGGCATGGAAACCAAATGGTGCAAAAATCTTTTCACCATAAAATCGTGGCTCTAACTTTACATAACAGAGCATAATCTGCGATTCAATTGACCACGAACTTTTATGTGTTGTCATTTACGTGTGTTAACGTCTTTACATAGATTGTCCTCTGTACCGTGTAAGCATTCTCCGCGGTAAGTTACGACAATATCGGCCAGCGGGAGACGTCGACCGAGCCTATAGTCACTTAGAGTCTAGTCAGCCGTCAGGAAATAACACGAATTTTGCATGTCTCTCGTTATTAGCAAGATAACGTTGTTCAAACACGTCTGCGATTTCACTGCACCAATAAGAGTAGTTATTGTGACACCGCAGTCTATGAACAACCACTATAACCACACAAGACACGGAGAGTTCAAACAGCCAATCACTGACCATGAAGCAGAGCTGCAGAATTGCACATCAATCATTAAAAGAAATTGTGCACAAAAACTTGTTGCCTTAAAATCGTCGCTCTATTCGTAGTAAAAAATAATTGCTACATAACTATTAAACATAAAATTATGTAGGGTTAATAACACATTAAAAACTTTTTTTTAATTATAAATGTAATCAATAGTAAGAAGTACGGTACAATAAATTACGCTTTCTTAGACAATTCACTTTTTCTACATTCTATTTCTCTGAGAGCTTTCCTTGTTTCGTCACCTACTGTAAATGGGATCATTAGCGAGAAGTGACCGGATGTCTGTGAGTCTTTGGTGCAGGTAGTCCGACATACTTTTAACAACTTTGATTAGAATATTATTTTTTTATTTTGCTTGAGTCTGCCGTGAGATGTTTGCGACATTGCTATCGACTGGGTCATTAGGTAAAAAAAACTTACACGTTTTGTTGGTTCGTTCGTATATTTGACTTACAGGTATGCTTTACATAATCCGTTTAATAAGTGAAACAAGCTTTTTTTGTTGTTTATCAGAGAATTTAAGTGTGCTGTCTATAACAAATGGTTTTAATATTCAGTACTGTATTCATGGCATGTCTTACGCCATTTTTAAGAGTGAGATTATTGCAGTCTTAATTATTATGAATTTAAATGTGTAATTTATTTGTAAAACAAACTTGTCGCGTGTAGAATTATTAAAATTAATTAAAGACGTCCTCCCAAAAATAAAATAATGAAGAGCGAAAATAGGTGACAACAAAAAGATTCAGCTCGAATGTCTAACAAATGTTTTTCTGCATGTAAGACGCCAAAAATCGTATAACAGAGAATAGATCACTGCTGCTCCAAAGAAACTAACAAGAAGTCCACCTTTTTTTTAGAAATACGTGCTCGAAGTTTAAATTATTCTTTGTTTGATTTCAAAACCAAATGGTTTATTTTGTGCAACTGATACATTTTTATAACTTAACTAAAAAAAGCCAGCCGAAAGACGTGATGCAGGTTTACGAAGTTCAAACTAAAAATTTAGATAAGTTGAGTTCTGACATCTTACTGAGAATTAGCAATATCACGGGTTCCTGCTGTTGCAAAAAATAATTGAAGATAAGTCGAGTTCTGACATCTTTGGTAATGTCACGTACTTAGTTGCATCAGTCATGCCTAACATAATTTTTCAAGCAGAAAATCGTTAAGTTGGGATTCTATGTTCTAGCATTTGCATTTCTTACAACAAAAAAAGAGGGGGAAAGTATCAATATTGTTGGAGAACATACTATGTTACAATATGATGAAGAAATTGTTTCAAACTTATGTTTTAGTTTCAAAAGAAGACAAAGTCGATGTGTTACCTAGTTATGATACTTTGCATAAAAAATGACGACGATGAAAATGACAGTGAGGAAATTCAGTTTCCTATATGATAAATAAACATATTAATAGGAAATACAGAAAGTCATAAAGAATAATATTTGCCATATCAACTTTCAGAAGTAATGAAGAAATACACAGAATGAAAAGAAAAGGACAATAAACCATCATTCTCCAAACGTAGGAAGATAACGATTTGACATTTAAAAAAAGTAAAATATAAAAAAATAAATAATTGGGACGTGGCAGGTACCTCATCGTGTTGTGAAATTATTGCTTTGAAGTTGCATCTCGTGTTCCTAGATATAGTGTGTATACACACTGGCCAAAGCGAGTGAGTGAGTTAAGAGATTTTGGTCAGCACTTAACATCGAGGTCTTTAGCGCTGGTGAGGGGTGACATAATGTAAGTGTGGAGCAGCGCTGGAATGAATGGGCGGGGGAAACGGGAGATCCCCGAGAAAACCCGCCGACCAGCGACATCGTCCGGCACGATTCGTTACCACATGCGAAAATGCGGGGATCGAACCCGGATCGCCTTGGTGGGAGGCGAGAGGTCTGACCCCTCGGTCACCGCGACCCCTGGCCAAAGCGACGGCCACGCAAAAGAGTAACATTTGTACTGAAAATCAAAGAAAAATTTCGACTGTTTCATCTCGATCGAATACAAAACCTAAGTGATCACATAAAGTAGTTGCGTATAACTGTTTATAGAAGAGCAAATAATATACGTATCGTTTATCAAGGTCGTACTACACAAATCGTTCAACCAACGTAAAAAATAGAAAATTGAATTTTCTGTCGAAATTTTTTCTATGTGGTTTTTGATAAAGTGCGCTGGAAACGAGACATTGATGAAGATCTGTCTTCCACCGCCATTTTTCCAAGACGGCGGCCGAATCTCTCCTTTCCCTAAGGGAAAAACTTAATGTGTGATGGAAAGCTATAAAATAAAGAGATTAAAATTGTTTTCAGCTTTATGGAAAATTTTTCCAATAACTGTCCGAAGCAGACGGATGGGAAAGTGCTAAGTCGAGTGTCAAATGTATCAGAAATTAAGACATCGGTAAGTTAACAATGGCTGCGACTGTGATTGAGGAAATGTGAGCTATGACAAAGTAATGTTACAAAATATCTATATTATTCACAGTTATGCAATAAGACTTATCAGTACACCCAATTGTTATGACATTGCCTGGCCGGACAGCGAGAGAGGTTCGGGCAGCAATTATGCCAGCATTGGAAAATCACGGAAGACAGCAACTCACCTCGTAGTGCCTCAATAATGAGGACAAGCACGCCAAAATAACGTATTGTTATCAAGTAAACTAGGTCTGTCGACCGACAGCACTCATCCGATCAACAGCAGTCCAGTTCTCCTCCGGGGCTCGTGGGTCGAGTCCCAGCGGGGACGTGCTAGTTCGCCGATGCTGTCTAACTCATCAATCCAGCTTTCGGTAAGGTCGTCAGATTTAATTATGTGGCAGCAACCACCAACTTAACATAATATAATATTTCTCAGTAATATTGCGCTCCCCTCCTAAATTAATATGACACATTGTAACTATTTTTGTATTCAGAGTATCTGCCATCTGCCCGTTTAACCATAAATGTCTTAGTCATTTAACCCTAAATAACATCTCAATAAACCCACCGTGTAGCTACCACCTGAGTGGAACACCACTTAATAACAATTACTTTCTAACTGCAACCATATAAACAAACCCACAATAATATCAGTTTTGTTACACAATGTAGGGTAAGTGTATCGAATCCACGACGTCCCGAGTTAAGAGTTAAAGTTAAAATATGACAGTAAAGGTATTACAGACGGATTTTCAGCTAAGGTGAAGTGGCCCGCAACAATACGTACGCAGCATGTAATTGGGTTCTTCCATCCTTTTGAAAATAATAAAAAAAAGCAACAATGCCTTAATAACGGAAATTGTGAATCTGAGCGCAGAAATAGTTGTTTGTCGGTTTCGCTCAAGCAGTTTCCTGTATCATTGGCATTTTTATTTTAAAAATATTTATTAACATTTAAATGAACATCAATAGGCCATTTCAGTAATACGCTATTTTGGAGAAATTTTAATAGTTTAACTGCAATTAGTGGGCAACTGTTACCAGATTATCTCAACAAACAGTTCTGGTTCATGCATGTTACTTGTACGCAATAAGAACTACAAAGACTAATATGTGGAATCGAAAAACGGCACCCGTACAGCGAGCGGGGTGAAACGCGACCTTAAGGAGAAAACTTCGTCCTCTGAGAAAGTCTGTGGAGCTATTTGACTGGTAGGTGTAGGTACACTGCAAAGCCAATAGGGCTTAGGAGGGACGAAACAATTTTCCTGTAATACATCTCGGTCTCCGCAGTACAACTGTCATGACATATGTATATCATTTTTGTTATATAAGATACATTGTAGTCCACACAATTGTTATTCTGTGTGAATTATTTCGGTTTGGTAGGTCAGTTGGTTTTCCTTTCTAGCATAAAACCGTTTTATGCAAATTTAGACTTTGACGCGCTGTTATTAAAAACCATGAAAGTTAAAAAATGTTCATTACAGTAAAAAAACAGTGGCAGTGTATGTCTAAAAAACAAACCCTGTCTCGTACGAATATAAATGTATTAAAACAATAAACATTTTCGGTTAACCGCCCCCTTAAGTAATTTTTGAGTACGGGATGTTTTAGCAATGCACGTTTGATAAAGAAACTTCACATTAAGTAGCAATGTTTGTAGTTTTCTTATTTAAAAAATTTACTATTAGAGCAAGTGGAGTTAATGCATTTGCGTGCTTGCCCCAGCAAAGGTAGACTTAACTTTCGTTATCTCTGTGTATAAAATGAAGTGCTCCCAGAGCCATTTTATGAGAACGTGAGGCCCTGGCCAACCCAAATGGGCGCTCCCCCTCCCCCGTTTTTATTCCTTTGTAGACGCAGTAATAACTTTTTTTTTTAAGATATGGCATATTTATATTTGTATTGGCATGTAGTAACTAATATAAACATTACACTTACAAGTACCACAATACATATCGTTCAGTTCACACAGAAATATTACAAATATACATGCAAGCAAAGCAAAAAGTCATGTAAGTTACTAAAATGGAGTTCTTATAAAACTAAATGAATACTTCGTATTGCTGTACCACATTCATCTCAATTATTAATTATTATTTGTTTTTTAATTCAAACGTGAGGCCCCCTAGAACGTGAGGCTAAAGGCAAATGCCCCTCTTGCCACCCCCCCCCCCCACTCAGCACACATCTAGACGTGACCCTGAGTGCTCCATTCACTCACTAATCAACGCACAGCACAAACTACTGGACCTGGAGTCATGCAATTTCGAGCGTAGTTTTCACTTACGCCGCAGGCATACACTAAAACGGGATTTTCCGAAATTCGAAAACTAAGGGGGTGAAAAGGGGTGAAATGTGTTTTCAATGAATCCTCGATAGCACTTACGCCCGTTGAGATATGGGGTGATTTTTGCTTCAGAACTAAGCATATGAAAATGCATATTACGTACTTTTTAATTTTTCGAAATTCTAATATTAAGAGGGTGAAAAGTTATAAACTATGTTTTTAATCAATCCCTAATAGCTCTTACATTCGTAAAGATATCGAGATAATTTTTTTGTTCATAATGAAGCTTGCAGATATCACTAAAAAGTAGTTTCAGGATATTTTGGTATTCAACTTTTAAATGCATTAAAAAATAAAACGTGGTTTTAACTAATCCTCGTATATCTTAAACCTGTTGCGATGTCGAGATAATTGGTAAATAGGAATGAAGTTTACGTAAATACTAATAAATATACTGATTTTTATTTTTTTAATTTGACAGTTTAGAAGGTGGGAAGCTGTAAAATACTCCAGTAGGTATGACCACGGAGAAATAATACAAAAGTTGCTGCTTTTTGCCGTTCTATTGATACGTATACCTCTTTGGATACGAGCCTGTGTATTGTTCTGTTGGTGCAATGCCAATTCACGGTTCACGCTCACACACCTGTCGTGCTCGCCGCAGACTCAACGCCTTTCCTATAACGGAGCGGGGAAGGGGAGGACTCGTCTCAAGAGTAATGAAGACACTTCGTACCAAGTTTACTACAATGTACAAGCTCATACAAATGTGGCGAGCCCTAACAGCTCGTTGTTCAAATGGTGCTGGGGTGCGGTGGAGGAGAAATGACAATGATCGCTCTCGTCTTTATCAAGGCACTTAACCCAACACACGTGGTTGGCAATGCAGCTCTCTGGCCTTGGCCGGTGTCGAACCCAAGACCCCCTTCGGCAGGCAGTGGGCTCACCAGAAAGGCTATCATATCACCCAACCTGGGCGACGGGGATAACACCCTCGTCGGCGAACCCAAGACCCCCTTCGGCAGGCAGTGGGCTCACCAGAAAGGCTATCATATCACCCAACCTGGGCGACGGGGATAACACCCTCGTCGGCGAACCCAAGACCCCCT
>PNEQ01020246.1:0-20292 GCA_003012365.1 Medauroidea extradentata | reverse complement strand
AGGTCATCTGGGTTTCTGCGAAAACTGGAAGAAGGAGGGCCGGACGATGCGAAGAGGGGAGGCCGATGAAGCGAAGGGACGGGAAAAGGAACGAGGAGCAGCATTTAGTTCAGAGAGGCGCCACAGACCATCACTGGATTTCAGAAAGAGAGAAGCCGTAAGACGAAAAACGGCGGCCACCAGACGGCCACCTTAATTCTACAACAGGTTACAAAGATCAACGTTGTAATTTTGGTACAGGGGAAATTTCTGCCGCTTGAGCGCTGGTATCAGTAATGGGTGCAAACTGACCAATCACAGAGCTTTCCTGAATTTTAAGTTACATTAAGTTGCTAGCTTAAAACCCGAAATTGTTTTGACGGGAAACATTCGCGTTTTCCCTCACCTGTAGGCTAACCTGCAAGAATATATGTGTTCTAAAGTAGACAATAGTTGCTCATTGGCTGCTCACTGTTACACAGGTATGAGCAAGGTTAATTATACTACCGGTTGTAAAGAAAAGTATTTTCATATGGGGGAGTTTGGTACAGGGAATATTTCTGCCGCTAGTTTCGCTGCAATAGCATGTGGATCAGAAAAATACGAAACTGTAATGAAATTACATTTAATCAGGCTTGGAAATGACAGAAGTCATTTAACTTAAATTTAAAATGAAAATTAACCAATTTCGCGTTTCAAGCCCTTAACGTAACGAAATTAAAAATTCAGGAAAGCTCCGTGATTGGTCGGTTTATACGCCTCATCGATACCAGCATTCAAGCGGCAGGAATTGTCCCTGTGCCAAACTTTCAACATTGAGCTTGCTAACCTGTGTAGTTTCATTTGAAGCGGTATTGCGGTAATGTTGGTACAAGCGTGGTCGGCCCTCCCTCCTCGGCCATCCTTCCAATCTTGTGAGGAGAAGTTTGAAAATAAGAACGTCCAGTAACACACTGGTGCGTGCCGCCCCTCGTCACGTCGTGCATGTAGACTGTCAATTGTTGAGTCACACCACCAGTCAGCACCTGGTGCTTGGCAGCGCGGTGGGGGAAACAGAGTCAGACCAGCTACCCTCCTAGCTCATCGTCCAGCTGTGCGATTCTACACGTTACTGTTCGCTCTTACGGGAAGTTTACAAAGATATGTCAGACTACAGGTGTTTGATAAAGCTGAACTAAGGTATGTTATCTCAGTCACATGACCATGTGTTGTCTATCACCAGAAACTTGATGAACGTCTGTAATACCGGCCCGGGTTGTAAAATGGCGGGAATTAAAAAAAAAACATACATATGATATACTTGTTGAATATTTTGCTAAATGCGACGTCCACTGACTATTCTCTACAAGTTTTTTTTTTACTTATATTTAAATTTTCGTTTATTCGATATTTTGATCACAACTCATTCAGTTTCAATTCGTTGTGGTTTTGAACAAGTGTACGGATTTTAAAAATTGTTTGTCCCAAATGGCTACTTTCGTCTGCTAACCACCGCTTAAAGCCCTAATCAGAATTCACTCGTTGAGTAGGGTAAGTTATTTCAGTGACGTGAACAGGTTTTGTCCATTACCAGGAACCACCCGCAAAGTTATTCTACGTTTTAAAATTAAAGCAATAAAAAAACCTACATAATTTCTACATAAAAATATTTCACTAAATGGTACATCTACGGTGTATTTTTACACTAAATTATATTTATGTTTCTATGTGATATTAGTTTCAGTAGTTCACAAGAGGCCCTTAGTTGAAATTTCGAACACGGGTAGATTATTTGGGGTAAAATTTCAAACACCTAAAACTTCAAATTATGACTGACCTACCCTAGTGGATTTTCATAGCCGCAGTTACACTGCTCGAGAGCAGGGAAGTGAGTAGTTTATCGGGTTGCTAACTGACTGAGTATTCGATCACGGGTAATCTTCACTCGAGTAACGTTTCAAAAAACATTAGACTTGACATGTTGGCTTACCTACCCTACCCTCGTGAGCTTTCGAAAACATTCATGTCAATAGTATGACAGCGAACAATTTCTGCCACATGTCGCACTATTGTCGGTAATACAGGTCAAGTCAACTGATATTTCCGATTTAAGATATAAGTTATTAATTTGAGACCTTCCGTGATTATGAAAGTCAATATACTTATTAGCGAATAAAATAAAAATAACTGAGGGTTGATTTGTTTTCGGTAAAAATACGTTCCTACCGAATTTTAAGGTTGATTCCAACACAGGTTACAAAGAAAACGTTCTGCCACTAGTTTTGCTGCTGTCACTAACGGATCTAATAAAATACGATACTGTAGAATTAACATTAACAGAGCTAATTTTTAACTTTAACAATTAGTATTTCCTACTAACATTTCCTGAAAAGTTAAAAGTTTTAGTTAATTTGTAAACGCTTTTATTATTTAAACTAACGGTTATGTTTTACATTGACAAATCCATTATAAAGTGCGCCATTACATCGCATGTATGTACATGTCTATGACATTTCCGTAACGTCTTTACACTTTACAGTTGTGATCTCGTGACTTCGGTACAAATTTACGCGTGAAAAGTTAATTAATTTTAATTTTAAACAACATTCAAATCAATATAACTCGTTGGCCGCACTAGGATCTTTTAAGTATCTTTGAACAATTGAATGGCGAGGAAACGGTTACTGGTAACACAAATTTGAAATTCGAAATATTCGAATCCGTGTTGTGTGTTGCTAAAGGAAAAACCTGTGTCCACATTAGTTTTTTCAAACTCGAATCTACGTCATTTCAAGGTATGAAACTTATATATAGTGTATATAGAAAGTATGTAAGCATGCATGTATGTTTCAGCAGGGCAAAATACTGCAGTGCCTTTTTTTATTTCCCACATTAAAGACTCGTCCATAACATATATTGTTTAAATAACATAACTTACACAGCATAGCCTACTACGCGAAACTGTCCGTGCACAATCCGGATAAATTCATGCGAAAATAATTATTGTTTGATCAATCAGAAAATATACAACGAAAAATTAATAATTTGTAACTTTACGAAAATTGCGGTGCCAACTGCTCTTCTGGCGTTCCACATTCTTATTGGCCGGCGTGATTAACTTGGCGTAAATTATTTCAATCAATTGCACATAACTCGAATATTTTTTAACCAAATTCTTTGGAAAAAATTTGTGAGACTGTGTACAGTGCCACGATACACAATTTTGCCAGGCGGTTTTTTAAAATAATGTACCGTTTGCCATCAAAAAAATATTTTGCTTAATTTTGGCTTATTTTGACAAAAATTTGTATTATTTAAGAGGAAAAAATTTTAAAATCCGTTTGGTATATTGCAACAGAATAATTAGGATACAAACGATGATATATAAGTGTTAAAACTGTAAGAATGAATTTTTGATATATGTATTAATATGCCTTAATTTTTTTTTTGAAACCACTGCAAAGCTAAAGAGCGAGGCCTTAATTCATGTCAAGATTAGTTGTGAACACCGCCATTCGTATGACAAGTGTTTACTTTCTTACGCGTTATTTTTTAATTGCGCCATGTCAATTGTGAACTGGACATAAGGTGGCAACAAACTAAAATGCTGAAGATAAAAAAGGCCTCTTCGGAGTGTTTCATACCTTCGTTATATTCCGTTACAGCGAAGAACAACAATCTCGCATCTAATAATGCAACATTGCCACAACGAGTCTAGCACTGGACTAGCGTGAAGACTTCCACCTGTACATCTTTACTAAGCTGTGACCATACATTTCTTATTAATATAAAGTCTGCAGTTAAGTACAGTACACGTTTATATCTCAGTTACACACTATATGTATATCAGGTTAGTACATTTTATGCAAATTTGGACTTAAACATGCTATTATACAAAAAGTATGAAAGCAAATAAACTTTCACTGCAATAAAAAATTGTTGCAACGCCTGCCTATAAAACAAACCACCTCAAGTATAAAAATTATTAAAATTAATAACATTTTCGGTGAATTCCCTCGGTAAGGGCGCGTCTACATCAATGTTATTTAATGTCATATTTTTATTTTATATTTGTACGAGATTTTTTTCTTATTTTAGACTTAAATTGTGACTAAATTTTGCTGTTATGAAAAATTTTATCTCATACTTTTTGCGTAGTAATTCGTAAACTTTAAAATTTGCATTTTACAGTTTCAAGCATGCCAGTAAAATGAACTGACATAGGCCTACAAAACTTAAAAAAAAAAAAAGAAACAGTGAATAACGTTGTTGTAGGTTACAGTGTCTCCTATGTGTAAAAAAAATTATAGGAAAAAATATTGGTGAAATTTGAAATTCAATTTTTTAAAAATAATTTTACACAAGGTAATTAAAATTTTCTTTTTATAAAGGAGACATTGTAGCCCGCAACATTGTTATTCACCGTACTATTTTTTTCAGTTTGGTATGTCAGATGGTTTTATTGGCGTGCATAAAACCATGCAATGCAAATTTTGACGTTTACGAGTAATTTCGCAAAAACTGTGAGAGGTAAAAAAAAAAAAATTCAAAACAGCAATATGTATTCACAATTTAGGTCTAAAAGAAGGAAAAAAATATCTGTTACAAATATAAAATATGGCGGTGAAAATTGATGTAGCCGCGCCCGTAACAGTGACATTACGTCCTTGTATGAATTTTTTTTGTAGATTGGCACAACTGGCACATGTGGTATAATTTCATAATATAACAGTATTTATGAGCATATTGCAATGCATTCTAAGTGCTTAGTATGAGGCACCCTTAATGTATATTGCCTACTCGTCTCTCAGTCCTTGGCCTGGTGTAAGTTTGTGTGTCTACGTCTGTAATTACAAATACTTACCGGAATTATTATATCTCAGCAACAAACTGCGACATACAAATAATCATAAATATAATCTAGTAGATATTCAGTATTTCCAGTACTAAGTAACTCTCCCTCATGACTGAAGAAATATCATTTGACACAGTTTACATACGATTGCAGACGAACAACACAATTTCAGTACATGCGTATCTACAATCTCATTGGCTCAGTTAGGTGATAACTAGGGACCTCTGTTATCAGTTTGCTTCAGTGACTCGTGTGGACGTCTTCGGCTCTGCCTCGTGGTCAGTGATTGGCTGCATTTAACTCTCACGTGACTTATTAAGGGCGCGGTCACCTCAGTTTTCAACGTCTTTATTTATTATTACATTTGTACCAGATATTTTTTTCTTATTTTAGACATAAATTATTACTAAATCTTCCTCTTAGGAAACTTTTGTATCTCTCATAGTTTTTGCGTAATAATTCGTAAACGTCAAAATTTGAACTTCACGGTTTTACGCACGCCACTAAAACCAACTGACATACCAAACTAACAAAATTCACACTATATAACAATGTTGTAGGCTTTAATTTGACACACATGAATCCAAAAAGAAATACTTTTGCATGTAATAAAAAATGCTGAATTTTGAAATGCAAATTAAAAAATATCAACAATGTTACATAAATACAAAAAAAAATTAGATATAAATATTTTATGCATGTTCAATCATAGCCTACAACAATGTTATACAGTGCGAATTTGTTCAGTTTGGTATGTCAGTTGGTTTTAGTTGTGTACTTAAAACCGTAAAGCCCAAATTTTGACGTTTACGACTCATTACACAAAGACTATGAGAGATACAAAAATTTCCTAAGAGGAAGATTTAATCTCAATTTATGTCTAAAATAAGAAAAAAATCTGGTACAAATATAAAAATAAATAAAGACGTTGAAAACTGAGATGAACCGCGCCCTTAACATTTTACTGCGATTCACGGACGGCGCAGTAACCGTGTTCTGATTGGTGGGTCCAGTGATAAACGTCTTACTCTTAACTAGAGACCCTGGTTTTTCGCGAAAATAATTTTACCTCACTTTGTTTCCGTGTCTTACGTGCACATCTGCGGTTCTGCTTCGTGGTCTGTGATTGGATATTGTAACTGTCACGAGCCTTGGTATTCTACTGGCAAATCACAGACGTGTGTTGTTGCAGGAAAGTTTTTGTAATTGGCTAAGTCAAATGATATACGACTCTTCATACAGACACGCTGCCAATAACCATGAAGCAGAATTGCAGATGTGCACGTAAGGCACTGAAACAAAGTGGGGCAAAATTCTTTTCGCGAAAAAACAGGGTCCCTACTCTTAACACAAAGACGCTCTAACGATAGCAAAGAATCAGAACTTCAGAGGTGGGACCAAGCCAGACAGCGATGGAAGCTTGTCATGACAAGTGTGCAAGTTTGAATCAAGCTTCCTAGGTACCACAGAACAAGCTTGCGGCAAGCCTGACGCGACAAGCTTGACAGCATTTACACGATACCTGAGTAGAAAAGTTTTCTTCAATCCTAAAATCGAGAAGGAACACTGTGCGAAATAAATAACCATAACGTTAACGCAATTTCAAAGAACATAACCCAACTTCGCCACGTGGCATGTCGATTTGCAAAACAAGCAACACAACTGGGCGGAAATGGCGGAGGCGGATGTAGACGTCGTACCAACGAGCAAATTCCTACTAGACTTGCCCATCAGGCTTGCCACAAGCTTGCAAAGTTATTACGAAAGACCTATACCGGTGCCTGGAAGAAACAAGCTTGCATGCTGTCTGGGAAGGTGTATAATATCAGGAGTCCATAGTAATGACGAGGCTGTTGATGATATGTAAGTGGTATAGTACTAGTATTACAATACCTGGAGGCGAGGGTGCAGGGTACTGCGGTGGGTCGTGTGGTCTCCTCGCGTATGTCCTGCCGCTACGTGCTACCTGCAACATGTAACATGACGTCACCACACATATGTGGCAAGTCATGGGAATAAAGAACCTTAACTTCCATATGGGCGATATTTTGTTTTTGGTATGACTTAAAAATTGATGAAATTATGACGACACTGGTTTTTGTTTTCTACAAATAACTTAAAAAAATGAGTGTGTGGTGGTGATTTGAATTTAATTGTTAACATATGTTGGGTCTGAGAAAACTGGGATATTTTCGGCTCCCTTAAACATTTTACATATGTAAGATAAGCTCCCTTTTCCCACGACTTAGTCACATGTACTGCAGAAACCACGTGCCCGACGCCGTCTGGAGTCGACCTCGCGTCTTCTTGGTGGGACCGTTCAGCCACAGCGGTTCCAAAGATATGTGACAATTATACTGGCTAAATACATTAAATTTAATTTTCATGGCAAGAATAAACCATAATTATTCACTTAAAAGGAAATCAATTTCCACCGTTCATTTTTTCTTGTGCGTATTTTGAGGTTATAAAAATAGCGGCTAACCAGATCAGTATGAGAAGCAAACGACTAAAGTAAGCTTAATTCTACTACAGGATATAAATATCAATGTTAAAACTTTGTCGCAGGGAACATTTCTGCCTCTTGAGTGATGGTATCAAGGCGTTTAAACTGACCACAGAGCTTTCCTGAATTTTAAGTTACACAAATTTAATCATTTAAAACGTGAATTGGTTTATTTTCATTTTAAAATTAAGTTAAATGACTTCTGTCGTTTCTAAGCCTAGTTAAATGTAATTTTACAACAGTTTCGAATTTATTTGGTCCCTTAGCGATAGCAGCGAAACTTGCGACAGAAATGTTCCCTGTGCCAAGCTCTGCCATAGTAAAACACATGTACTTTCTAACCTGTAGTATGACGAACCTTAACTAAAGCTAGAGTCGCAGTGTTCCGTCACTTCAGTTCGTCCTTATTCCTTATATTTGTAATGCTACCAATGTACAAACATAAAATTTATGTGAAAAATATAAAACATTTCCTTTAACAGTTTGTTTGCAGATTTTTGACAAACATATATGTCTGCTAATAATTGTAACCCTTTTTTACCGCAAAGAAATCTTGCGAGCATAATTATTTACTAGTAAGATTATTTACGTTACTATTTGAATGAGCATTATGCAAAAAGTAATTTGGGATAGTATTTTGATTTTTACCAGACGCCAAATTATATCTTTCGTATTTTAAAGACGAATTGACAGTGCTAACACAACAAGAATAAATAAAATAAAAATCACACCACAGCCTTCGCATTTAAATAAAACCGTTAAAACAATCGTAACCATGTTGAGAAGGCTGCACATTCATCCGTGATTCGTCAAAAGTTAGAGCTTGCCAAGCTTTCAACTGACGGACGGAAGATAATATTTGAAGCTTCTGATTGGCTGGAGGTCGCCTGACTGACGGGGGAGACGGATGATTGACGTTATACATACTCGACTCTTATTGGTCACACGGATTCACAGACACGAAAGAGTTGGGAGCTGACCAGCATTGCGCGATTGTAGACTGTGACTCGGATTTGTATTCGAAAAATTAAATCGTAACTGTGGAATAATAAAGCTAGTTTAAATTTTGAAATGAAAAATCTCACAAAATAATAAACACTAAATAACTCCCAGTACTTATTTCATCCAGTAAAACGCAACTAATAGTAAAATGTAATATTTTTATGAAGAAACGTTGCTGGTTATTCGTCACATCCTTCATTTATTAAACAATAACGAATACTATTAACAAAAGACGTGACGCAGACTCTAAAGGGGGAGTGTTGAACAATTTTATTGTATTTTCAATTTTTGTGGCACAACACTCATTCAAATTTTATTACCAAAATTTTACCTTCGGCAAAGCATTGGATATATTTTTGGTAAACTGCATGACATAAATAATAATGGCATCATTTATTAATTTGTCGTGCAGAATCATTGCAAGATAATTCTTGAAAGTTATCCTATAATTCTTTTGCAACGATTCTGCACGACAAATTAATGCAATATTCTGTTATTATTCATATTATTTATGTCAAGCAGATTCCAAAAATATATCCTATGCTTTGTCGAAGAGAAAATTTTGGTAATACAATTTGAATAAATATTACGACTCTAAAACTGAAAGTACAATAAAATTGTCTATCACTCCTCCTTAAGACTGTCAGTGGTGACCCTGTGTATTTTACAAGTCTATACATTTTGAAATATTCCACGACAAGATTTACATTAAAAAAAAAAACTGCAAAAACACAGATTTTCACAATTTCCAACCACTAGAAAATATACTTGAATGACTAATGGTGAACTTGAGACGCCTATGCACATGTATCATATTATTTAACTGCTACCCCAGTGCAATGAGTAGTTTTCTAATAATCTGACAACGGCCTAAGCACTGCACACCTCTCTGCGGCCTGTTAATATTTATAATAATATTAAAAATAATAAATTACTAAGATTTTTTTTAATTTCTAAAGAAATTCGGAAACTATTTTTTTGTTAATTATAAAAGTTGCAAAATTATGTAACGGGTAATTAACGGTTGTTTTAGAAAAATTTTTAAGAAAAATTTTTCACAAAAATGTTTGGGTATTTCGTTTTGCCCCATACAGCATATAGATTGTCAGAAACCATCGCGGATGCAGGCACAACTCATCACAAAGTTTCATCGATAATGGATGACTAGTATAGGCACGCATAGGTTGCAGACACAGATTCATTTTTATATGCAGGTAATGTATAGTTGTGGTGGCAACTCACAGACTGAGGAGCGATGACATCCTTGCGTGGACACCTGTCGGCCCCGTACTTCTGTTGCCAAGAGTCCAGCATCTCTTGTATGTTCTCTGCGCACAGGAAGACCACAGTCAACTGTTGTCTCTGCTAGAACTTCGCCGTCGTCAATGTAACTAGGTTCATTCTACTACACGCTACAAAGAAAATGTTTTTTTCTGCCACTAGTATCGCTGCTATCGCTTAGGGACCAGAAAAATACGAAATTGCAGTAAAATTAAATATGCTTGGACATGACAGAAGTAATTTACCTTAATTTTATAACTGAAATAAATCACTTTCGCGTTTTGAATTATCAGCTTAGTGTAACTTAAAGTTGAGGAAAGCTCTGTGATTGGTCAGTTTCCATCCATTACCGATACCAGCGCTCAAGCGGCAGAAATATTCCCTGTGACAAACTATTGACATTGACGTTTCTAACCTGCAATAGAATTAAACTTAATTGTGGAAACCCAGCAAACGATGCTGATACTATCAGAGCTTCATTGATACCACGGCGGTGACTTTCCTTGGCTCGTCTGCACGTGGGACATTACGTACTGTACCTAGGTCAAACTGTATGTGGAAAATACTGTATATATAGGACAGCAGACAGTATATGATACATAGTGTAAATAGGTCAGATGAATCAAAGCCATTGCCTGGCACAGTGCGAAGGACAGGGTTGTCACATCGACAGCACTGACATGCATGTTTTAACATATTTCTTACACGCTTACACGGAGCTGTATGCGCCTTGGAGGCTCAGAAGCGAAGAAGCTACAAGGACTACACTGACGCGCACCTCTAATGCCACATCAGCCCTGAGAGAAAGAGCGGTAAATCGACAAGCAGTTTCTCCATTGTGGAGGTGCAACTATAGGATTGTTTTCTGTAAGTATTCTTTGACGCCATTAATGTCTTGTATCTACAGCCGTAGAAGAATAAGTCTAAACACCGGATGCTAGACATTGGACACCGTCCACCGGACATCGGACAATATATTCCGAACACTGGACACTTTAGCCTACACCGAACACGAAACACCAGAGAATGTACAATAGATACCGGCCAATGAACAGCTCTAACTCTGAATACCAGACACTGGATTGTATTTAGACTGGAATCTGGACATCATAAGACATTGGGCACCAATCATGAGACACTGGGCACCAATCATGAGACACTGGACACTGACACCAGCCATTAATTTCCGTGCAAAGCGCGTACCTTAAGTTTGCAAGCGCCTCAGTCAAGGTCACAGTATCACTGAAGCAGTATTTCACTGCCATGTATTAAACATGCTGAACATAGAAACATGCTCGTCACGACACGGGTTAGGCTACCGTAGAGGAAACAGCTGGAAGTCATTCATCCCTCGTGCCAAATGTCTTAGCGGCTGTCAATATAAGACTACCTTCTCGAAACAGAACAATGGAACATTCCTTTGATACATGGGACGCGTGAGTGCCATGTGGAATACTCCAGGAGCAGATAGATACCTTACGTTGATGCAGACTAAGCCTATGTACAGTACAATAGTGTCCCACTTCTATCACAAATTCATTACAAAATAATAATCCACTGATTCCTGGGTATACTGCCGGCAATGCCAACTTGACGATGTAGGGAAGAATTCTTAGTGCCCTTATAGTTAAATACAATCAAAAGGTATACTAGAGAATGGTATTTCAGAGAAAAACCTGTAAATGTTTTATCTGTCCACCAGGTAGCAGAAAATTTGTGTAGTAGTGCATTTCATTTAACTTTTATGTCCTCCAACCTAAAAGTATTCATAGCGTATATATATATACACACTCACACACACGTACTTTACACGAGGCAATTAGGGTTCGATTCCAGTCGGAATCGGTCCCCGGATTTTCGCATGTGGGAATCGTGCCGGACGACGCCGTTGGTCGGCGGGTTTTCTCGGGGATCTCCCGTTTCCCCCGCCCCTTCATTCCGGCGCTGCTCCATACTCACCTCATCTCACCCCTCACCAGGGCTGAATACCTAGATTTTGAGCGCTGATAAAAATCTCTTCACTTAACTTCACGTTCCTTACATATGATAAAACAGCACTAGTTGAAACCATCACATTCTCAAGTACTTTCACAACCAATGATATCGACGCAACTGGCATTCTACACTGGTTCTGAGAGGTCTAAGCGAGCTCGTACCTAGCAGTACAGTCATGGTCATAATATTGGTCTCTTGCAATACTTCGAATAAAATATCGCGTATAGGCGCAGAGAACAGTGAGCTACTATAGGCTGTTCAGGATCAACAGTGCACTTCTTACAATTTTCTGCGAGCCGTTATGCCTCCATCTTTACTATTTTACAGAACTTCCACGTATCTAACACTAGTGTATACATTTCACAACTCTCAAAAACTTACTTATGTTGCCGCAATAAATAAAATTTTGATTATTTAAAATGTATATTGAGAAGTGCTGATTTTAAAGAGAACCGCAAATGCCAGGATTATCGTAGCACAGTTTCATCCATGGTTCTGACAACGAGATGGTAGCAGGCCATCAACAACCCCCAGACTGGAGTCCAGAGGTGACTGAAGCCATACCTGAGGATCAGCGACGGCGATGAGAAGGGAGGGGAAGTGGCAGTGCCCCGAGAAAACCCACCAGCCAATGGCAACGTCCGGCACGTTTCCCACATACAAGAATACCGGGACTGCCACCCCCTCCCTTCCCGTGGATCTCCATGGTGGGGGGCGAGTGGTCAGACCACTTGCTCGCCGCAGTCTTTCTCTTGCAACAACTGCAATCAACGTATTTGTAATTACAGAGTTTAAGGGGCCTGCCTACCTGCGCTTCAAGTACGTTGCAGCGAGTTATGATTAGTATTTTATTTTACGATTCTGTTTAGCGCACATTATAGTTATATATCTACGAATAGTACACACACTCCAAACTATGTCGCTATAGTTTTAGAAATTGGGCACGTTTATTAGGAATATCTTCTTTTGACCCCTCAAAATGGTCACCAACAGCTTATCCAAACTGTCGTATCCAGAAAAATAATAATCAGTTTCGAAAAACCAAACTATAGAAACAAGTGTTTGACTTTCAACTATGTTGCCACAAATAAAATAAGTCCCATAGTTAAAAGGATAATAGTACAGCACTGCACGCCAGCTGAGTGGCTGCACGTAGAGGCGATGATATATTACATACCTCGGTCAACGGCAACCTTACCGCTCCTGTCTCACACACATAAACGCAGCCTATCTAGGGAGGCCCCTTAAGAAGCCGCCTAAGCAGATTAATTTGTCGCGACCTACTTCTATAAGTGTAGAAGTGCTAAGGGCGACCTAGGTACGCTCATTACAGCTCGTAATAGCATGTATGTGAAAGTCAGTGAACTACATGCATTCTTCTCTCCGATAACTTTCCTCTAAACATTCAGTGCAGATATTATAACTGCATTACGTACATATATGTACGGAGACGTTCGTACATACAAATGACAGTTAAAACGCTAATTTTGGTCATTTATGACCGCAATCAAACATGCTGTACAGATGACTTGAAGACCGAGAGTGTATGTGCGCATATGTGACGTCCTTTCAGAGTTGTTAAGCAAATATCACTCACGCAAGTAGAGAGGTTTTCTTATTATTAAACTTCTGTTTGTCGAAGATTTACACACCAGGCCAAGCGGCCACCTTACCATGTCGCAGAACTAATATTTTAGGCGTCGATGAAAACTTACGTTCCTCTGAGAAGAAGTAATTTATTTCCGGGAGTATGATCAAGTGTTAAAGTATGGTATCGAGTGTACTAGAACGTCGAATGTATCGAACGTTGCAACAAAATATTTTATGTACACACACATGTATAACAGAACTACAAAAAGACACAGTAATTACACGTATGGCCACTATGTTTTTTTTTGTATTTTTTAATTTATTAAAGGGACGGTCTGCCCACACCGTAGAAAGCAAGGTTTCCACGAATATAAATGTATAGACATTCAGTACACAGCTGCTCGATGTGCGTTGAGTTATGTATGTTTAAGAGTATCATTCCAAGATTGTTGTATCGTTCATAATGTATATCTATTACGTGTTCTCTACTGATTATGATGATTATTCTCTAGCGGTAAAAAAAATGGCAAAACATTATATATAGGTATGAACATGCTGGGTCAGAATATTGGAAATATTATAGGCACGAACAGCACATATGTGTTTTCAATACTACGTTATGTTCTCGGGTCGGCACTGAGGCGGAATATAAGACTAAAAGTCAGTTTACTGACTTGCGTAGTGAGGAGAGAATGATGCCTATGGCCACGTAGTTTGAATAGGAAATCAATGTGTCGGTACACATTGTGTGTTTCTAACGATCAAAGCTAACTGTTACAAACAAAATACAATAATTATCTTCGTAAAATATCTCAAGGATTTTTGCTATATGAAGGATGAAAAACATATATGCTCCTTGTTTTCATGAAATATAAATTTTAAGACCAGATTTCGGATATGAAAGGTTGAATTAAAAAAAAAAGGAAAAGGGGGATTTCTTATCTTGTTTATCATTATTTTCCCATAAACCTTATGTAGAGTAGTTATAGTCTGAAAAAATAAATCAACGTATTGGAAAAGTTGCAGAATAAAAAATTTATGTACTTTGGCAACACAGGCAGTGGTTATTCCTCTCTTTACACTCCATGGTTTTCGTATTTCCTCTGTTGTAACGATACATCTATGGACGCGGGTTGAAAGTGTGACAAGTCCGAACACTGTTGTATATATATATGTGTGTGTGTGTGTGTGTGTGTGTGTATATATATATATATATATATATATATATATATATATATATATATATACACACACACACACACACACACATCGGCGTCATAAATCCGTACGCCACTAGCATCTAACATAAAATATTTGCTCTAAAAGTTGGCAAAAGTTATTTTATAGAAATACGGTTTTCCAATAATTTCCCATTGGCTCAGATAAGATTGCAATGGTCAATAATTGTGTTTAGCACAAATGTGGCATGCGGTAGTAACGCTGGCCAATGTGGACAGTGTTCTAACTGTAGTTCTTTGACAGAGAGGGAGCAGAGACATCATAAACACGTACCTTCGCCGTAGTGAGCACTAAGGGGAGTGTCCAGTGGAAGGGCAGAGTCGCCGTGACGCCATCTACCAGAGGCAGGGAACAGCGTCTGTAAGTAGAAACAACCAGTATCACTTACTGTTGTAACTTTGTACAACCCTCGTCCACTGAGACCTGGGAATATATCCCAGGACTGACTGCTGTAAGTAGAAACAACCAGTATCACTTACTGTTGTAACTTTGTACAACCCTCGTCCACTGAGACCTGGGAATATATCCCAGGACTGACTGCTGTAATCTGTGGAGAGAACCAACAAGTCAGGAACATGTTGAGTGTACACATTTATTATTCTTCACCTGCCTCCACAGTACGTAGTACATTTAACCAATATACCAAACATTGTCGTGTGCATATAGCAGGGCGTAACTCCTTCTATATGTAGTCTTCCTCGTAACACTGGACCGAGAGTGATCTGCCAATACACACAGTTAAAGCAGTTCACGTGATCAAGATTAATAATTTTATATTTATACGACACAGTGTTCGTTTTATATACGTTACTTGTGACTGCACTTTCCATAGAGGCGTGTTAAAGTCAGAATTTACAAGTTACGGGAACATAGGACTAATAAAAACCAAACAACTTACTCAAATGAAATAATTTACACTGAAATTATATATTATGGGCGATATGCTAAAATATTTAACAATACACAGCAAAGTCCTTTTCACTTTTCAAAAAATTACCTTGTAAATGATGTAAATTTCAATCGTTTACAGATTTTAATAAGTAAAACGGAATTTAATTGTAGGTTTTTAAATTATTTAGAATATAGCGCATAATATCAAACTTTAGTGAAAATGATTTCATTTGAGTAAGACAGTTGTTTTTTTATTATTCCTATGTTCCCTTAACGTGCGAATATCGACTTTGACATGCTACTTTAGGAAGACCATGAGAACTGAAACATTAGAGGAAAATGTAGTGACAAGTAACTTCTACAAAGCGACAGACTTCAGTACTTCAAAATATACTAACCTGAGGTATGTTAAATTCGAAACTAAGATTTCAACCTACACTGAAATTAGTTGCAAACTTTCCACCAATATAATGATATGGTCACCGCTTAGTGTCCCATAGTAAAAACAGTTCGGCGGGAATCTTGCACGCTAGTTCAGCGCGTGGCTCGTAGAGGCGACGCGGCATTTGATGCGCGCTTCAAGGTCGACCTTACAGCTCCGTCGTTCTGAGCCTCTCACGCGCGGGTAGGCGGCGCCCTTAACGCCTCGCTCCCTAGATTAGCAGTGGTTTCGAAAATATTATTTGTAACGCAAATTAATACATAATATTATAAAAAAATTCCTTTGGCAGTTTTAACACTAATATACCAAAGGTTTCATATGAATTTTTCTGTTGCAATACACCAAACTGATTTTTTATATTTTTGCCCCCGAAATAGTACACATTCGTTGTGAAAATAAGCCAAAATGAAGCAAAATAATTGTTTTTCTCGCAAACGGTACATTATTAAAAAAAACGCTCTGCCAAAATTGTGTATCGTATGACTGTACACTGTCTCAATTTTTTTTTTCAAGGCATTTGGTTAAAAAATATATGAGTTATTTGCAATTGTTTGAAATAAACGGGAGATCATGGCCTTAATGGCGCCGCCTACCCACGCGTGAGAGGCCCAAAAGCGACGGAGCAGTATGGTCGACCTTGAAGCGCGCATCAAATACCGCGTCGCCTCAACGAGCCAAGCGCTGAACTAGCGTGCAAGCTTCCCGTCGAACTGTTTTTACTATGGGACAGTAAGAGGTGACCATATAATTGTATTGGTGGAAAGTTTGCAACTAAGTTCAGTGCAGGTCACAATCTGAGTTTCACATACATCCGGTTAGTACATTTTGAAGTACGGAAGTCTGATAAGGTTGTTTTAGCCATGTTGGAGGTCTTGGAGACAGTATTTTAATGAGCTTGGCGTCTTAACGATAAGGTTCCGACCTTGTCTGAAGTTTGTTTACTTTTCGTACGTTGGTACACTGGGCACACGTGGAATAGTTTAGTAGAGAAAAACCTGTTTACGAACACGCTGCAACGCATTTGAAGCGTGCGGTAGGCGGCCCCCTTAAACCAACATTTTATTGACTGTGTGAGAGTGTAGTGTAGGTAAATATTGGCTAACTGAGTGAACATCAGAGACACTCACCCTTGGTATCAAGTAGAGAGGTTCATCTTCCATCACAGTGTCGTAGATGTAAGGATCGCACTCGTCCTGCCATGGAGGAATCTGCTCTTGACCTGACAACACACACAGTACACTGCATTCCTTCCTTTCTTGGTACGACAAGTTACCAGAGATTAGGGGAAATGATGAACAAGATATCCGCACATGTCATCAGTTATATTTTTATAGTTTGGTTCGAACATCCCTCACCAAGAAAACTCTGCTGGAAATGTTCCACTATTCGTCACATGATCTACTGTGCACTAAACAATGACTTAGTTCTCTTGTGCCTTTCAAGTTCCGCTACTCATCTCATCAGACTCTCGACCGTTTCTTTTCCAAGACATTCTGAACATATCTCTACCAGAATTGTTAAAATTGTGTGCTGACAGACCCGAACTGAAAAATCACTCGTCGCAGCTTATTGCGCGCTTCTAGGTCATGTTTGGACTCGTCTATCAGCCAAAGCAAACCTAGTTCCCAAGGTTTCGTGCAACTGGAGTGTTTCCGTTAGGCAAAGCAGACATCCCAGATCATTCACTTTTCTCTCGGAAAGTGGACATAATCCTGATTCACGAGCTGACCCTCAAAGTAACGCAAGACGTGAATCAGCACTGAACCTACAGACATCCCACATCCTCACAAGTCTTCAGCCTAGTTCATCAAGCGGTACAATTATAGTGACTTTTATATCTCGTAATTTCTGTATGCTGAACCTTTTTAAAACATTTATGAAGGGATCCTTATTTTTTATATAAAATATTTTTGCACCAGTTTGTTGCAGGGCCTTATGTGTGCCAGTCTGCAGCCCTGCTTCAAGTTCAGTGATTGGATGTTTCAAACTATAGCGTGTTTTAATGTTTTACTACAAAACACAGACATAGTAATCTTATTCTGATTGGTGCAGTCACGTGAGCAACATCTTTCCACAAATACTCGAAAAGCAATTAAACAAACTGATGCAGAAATATTTTCGCGAAAATCAAGGGTTTATAGCAAATCTACCTTTAAGGTCGTGGACAGTTGTTTTTTTCACGCTGGTGTAAAACAAACTCAAAACTTTCCCAACAGAATGCTTCGAAAAAAAATCAAGATGCATAATTATATGTAGTCGTTTTGCCGAATAATACATTTTTATTGGTTATTTTTGTAATAAAATTGACGATAATTTGGTGCAAAAGTATGAAAAACAATGAGATTTATTGCTATAAAAAATCGGGTACAAATTATGATATATTTGTGACAAAACAATGCACGGATTTTTCGATATGAAAATCATGTTTCTTTTATTTTTTCCACAAAATCACTGTAAACTACAGAACGTGACCTTAATGTGCTCAGTAGTAATACACGCTGTAAAAACTTGAGGTTTCCATCGATTTGAAAGGTTTGTTTGTAATTGAATGTAGGCCTAAATGTTATGTAGGTGCATTATCCTCACTGCAGTTTAAACAGAATAGATATAGGCGTATTTAATAAATCCTGCTGCAGGAAATTATCACGAGACATATTACCAGTAATTAACTTAAATTATATGAATGCCGGTTACATTCGCGGGCTGGAATGACAATTGTTTTCATAGTTACGAATGATACGATTTAAGTTTGTTTGTTGGCAACATTGACATGAGAATTCCCGCTGCCATGCAAAACTGTACCGCTTGGCTTAAACTGTTGCCAAGAAGTTGGCCGTTTTACAGTACATTTGAGTGTTTTCCGCTTGGGTTATTATTAATATTTTGTAACGAATAGTAAGTGTCAAAGTAAAATTCGTCAAATATGAATTGTCTACTGGAGGAAAGTTCACGTAGTTGTCGAAAATGCACTGTTAAGGCAATGATCTTTCATTTATTTCAAATATTTTTAAACCAAATGCTTTGAAAAAAATTTGAGACTGTGTACAGTCATACGATACTCAATTTTGCCAGAGCGTTTCATAAAATAATGTACCGTTTGCTAGCAAAAAGTTATTTTGCTTAATTTTGGCATATTTTGACAACAAAATACGTGATATTTCAGGGGAAAAAATCTAAAATCCGTTTGGTGTGTTGCAACAGGAAAAATTATGTACAAACGATGATATGTAAGTGTTAAAACTGCTAGAACTAATTTTTTATATAATATGTATTAATTTGCGTTAAACATATTTTTTTCGAAACCACTGAAAAACTAAAGTGCGAGGCCATAAATTAAAAATTAATGGCTTGTTGCTCTAAGACATAAGAGTATTTATGTATTATCTATCACATATTTTCTACAAAAAAATTCAATATTCCCATGACATTAATGGTAGGACTACCGAAGTTTTTTATTTACTTTAATTGTATCCTATTCAGACGTTGTGTGCAGCGAATTGTACACAGTGCACAGGAATATTACACATTATCCTTCCCGTACAAAGTCAGGTCGTAGCTGTGCTACAATTCAGCCCTCACGCCCTTAATGCGGCCGCCTACCCCACGCTTCAAATGCGCTGCATGGTGTGATCGTAAACAGGTTTTTTTTCTAGGAAAATATTCCACGTGTGCACATTGTGCCAACGCACGAAAAGGAAACTGAGTTCAGACAAGGTCGGAACCTCATTGTTAAGACGCCACGCTCATTACAAACATTGTTTCCAAGCCCTCCAACATGGCTAAAAACGGTCTTTTCAGACTACTGTACTTCAAAATGAACTAACCGGATGTATGTGAAACTCAAATTGCGACCTGCACTGAACTTAGTTGCAGACCTTCCACCAATAAAATAATATGATCACCGCTTAATGTCCCATAGTAAAAACAGTTCGGCGGGAAGCTTGCACGCTAGTTCAGCGCTTGGCTCGTTGAGGCGACGCGGCATGTGATGCGCGCTTCAAGGTCGACCTTACTGCTCCGTCGCTTTTGAGCCTCTCACGCGCGGGTAGGCGGCGCTCTTAACTGGCTTCGTGCCCTTAAAATGTCACGGATGTGTTGTCACTCAAGAATTGTTCCAGCTCAAGGGAGGGACACGAATGTTACCTTAAATAGTATGTGAGTATTTGCTACGTCCCCTCGCGTACTTTGCTGCTATTTCCGACACACGACTGTTTCACCTACTGACTAGATTTGTTTAGTTATGAGGTCTTACCAATAACTGAACAGGTAGGTTGGACGCGATCAAAACAATTACCTGTGTTCATGTTACATACATTTTTTATGTGCGTAAATACTGTTACAAGTTTGAGACATAAACTTTATATGTGGGCAATTCCCATGAGTTCTTTGGGATAGAGGTCTTATAATTACAAATAAAAGAGTTAAATTAAGTACTGGATTTAATAGCTCACAAAGCTACGAAATACACAAAACAGTAATCAACTAGAACTCTCACAACACAATTAGTTATGCACACAATCACTCCTGTGTCAC
>PNEQ01020245.1:0-21876 GCA_003012365.1 Medauroidea extradentata | reverse complement strand
CAATGAGACCGTCGTCGACGTACAGTGCTATAATTAGTTGGTCTTCACCTATTTGCCGTGTAAACAGACATGGATCGGCATTACAGGGGGTGAAGTGTAGCATTTTCAGGAAATCGACGAATCTCTTGTACCAACATCGAGCCGCTTGCTTCAGGCCGTACAGGCTCTTCTTAAGTTTGCAGACTTGACTTGTACCGTTATTGTACCCTTCGGGTTGTTCAATGTAGATCTCTTCGTTTTCATATAGATCTCCATAGAGAAATGCAGTGGATATGTCAAATTGTGCGAGTGACATCCTTTTGCTCGCTGCGACACTTAGAATGGTTCTTATCGTGCTCATCTTTGCGACTGGACTAAAAGTCTCGTTGTATTCTATTCCTTTCACTTTTGAGAATCCCTTGACGACTAGTCTTGCCTTGTATCTTTCGATGGTTCCGTCTGGATTCTCCTTGATCTTGTATGTCAATTTGCATGGCAGCGCTCTCTTATTTTTAGGTAGATTCTGGAGTGTCCACGTCTTGTTCTCCATTAATGCCTTCATTTCTTTGTCCATGGCTAGCTGCCAATCTTTGGAGTGCTCTGACCCTATGGCTTCCTGATAGATTCCCGGAGTTTCTGGATTTTCTGTCAAAATGAATGAGGCACTCTCTTCATATCGCCCAGGTGGTCTTATTTTATCCCTGTCTCTTAGGGTCATTTTTTGGTTTTCGATGGTTTCTGAGTCACCGAACCCTAGAAAGTCTTTCAAATCGTTTGTCTCTTCTTGAGGTTCTTCAGGGGTGCCTTGTTCGCCGCATTTTCCTTCGTCTCTCAGCCCGATTCCTATGTCTGAAGGTGGTTGTGATTGGGATTCCTCGCACACGTGGGGAAGGGACACTTCCTGTTCTGTTTCTAATGTCTTCTCGTTGAAGACTACATCTCTTGACCTTACAATTAGTTTTTCTTTGTTCCATATTCTGTAGCCACCGAAGTCGTACCCGACCAGGATCCCTTTGATGACCTTTTTGTCCATTTTCCCCCTTCTCTGTTTGGGTATAAGGACGTAGCACTCGCTCCCTATTATCTTGAGATGCTTGATGCTTCCTTTCTTCCCGAACCATAGTTCAAATGGGGTCTTATCTTCGACTGTGGTTGGACCCGTTCTATTTAGAATATAGACTGCTGTATTAATCAGCTCGGCCCATAGTGCTTGGAGTAGACTGCCGTGGGCATGTAGCATTGCTCTGGCGGCTTCTACAACTACTCTGTTGTCTCTTTCGATGTATCCGTTCATCTCACTACAGTAGGGTTTGTGAGGATTTGCTGGACACCTTGATTATCCAGTGTTCTCTTCATCTTTGAGTTATTGAACTCTCCGCCGTTGTCACTGAGGAGTAAGCGTACTTTGTGACAGGAACGCTCACTCTCCTTTAACATTAGGATGAGCTTCTCGTGGACCTCTGATTTTTCTCTAATAAAGTATATGAAGCGGAATCTCGTGAAGTCATCTTTGAACAATACATAGTAGCGGAAACCTGAGTATGACGCCTCGAATAGGCCGCACACATCTGCGTGAATAACTTCACCAGGTGTTGTGGCTCTTTCCCTCTTACCGAAGTTGAGTCTATGCGCTTTGCCGTAAACACAGCCCTCACAAACTTCGGAATCTACTTTGACTTTTATTCCTAGTTCTCGTTCGATAAACGCTTTCACGTGTTTTTTGTTTTGGTGCGCCAAGCGTTCATGATACAGCTGAAGTGTGTTTTTGTTACTTGATACGGAGTTTACATTGTTGATGCTGTATAGATGTAATTGGTACAATCCGCCATTGCGTATTCTGGACCCGGTCAGTATGTCCCTGTTGTTAATTTGGAAACGACATTTCTCGGCTGTGGAGATGAACTTACTATCGGGATTCTTGTCCTGTGCTGACAGAACAGAGAATACATTTTTTCTCATCTCTGGTACGTACCAGACGTTAGAAAAGGTTAGTTCTCTCTGTGTGCCATTGACACGGGTGTTGATAATGACGTCGCCCTTCCCTATGGCTGGTACACTTGTGCCGTTTGCTGTCGTCACTTTGTGGGGAGAATCGAATGCTTTAACGAACTTGAAGAGGGATCTATTGTTGCAGACATGGTTCGTTGCACCATTGTCCACGAACCAATTCTCGTCATCGTGACTTGCGGAGAATATCTCATTGTTGCGTACAGTGTCATGTTATTGTCGGAGGTATCCTGGGGCTTATTTTTAGGTGGCCTGCCATCCTTTTTCCACTTGGTACAATTCTTAACAATGTGACCTTCCTTGTGACAGTAATGACATTTTACCTTGGATCTGAATTTACTCTTAGACACAACTAGGGCCTCTTGTGAACCTGAGCATTTAGCCTGAGGAACATTGCTTGCGAATTCCCTCTCATGAGTACAGAGCTGACTGGTTAAATTCTCAACCGTCCGCTCACTTTTGGGCAGTAAAAGCCAGCTTGATTTGAAAGAGAAATATTCTGGGGGTAATGTCTCCAGAATTTTACAAATAAGTAAAATATCTGACAAGGTTTTCACTTCTGCGCTTTCCGACAGTTGAATGTTGAGGTTGTTCCAAATGTTTTTAATCTTTGACAGGTGGCCATCCATGTCATCGTTAGAATTCAACTTGTAAATAAAGAATTGCATGCACATGCTAAATGCCTTGTCTTCAGTGACGCCCTCGTATTATGCAGCTCTTGCCATACGTCCTTTGAGGAATTGAACCTCATAACCTGCGTCAGCGTTTCCGCCGTCATGTTGCTTGTTAAAATTAACAATGCCCTTGTATCTGCATTTGGGTAATATTCTAGTTTATTGTCATGAGTTGTTACCTGTTGGGCTGAAGCATTTGGGTAATATTCTAGTTTATTGTCATGAGTTGTTACCTGTTGGGCTGAAGCTGTCTGATCAGGTGGAACGGGCTTGTTCAGCTTGCCTGTGACAACATCCTCGCCTCCGGGAATACTTCTCAGTAGGATAAGTACTTTATACTTCCACGTGGCCCAGTTATTCTTTCCTTTTAGGTTGCCGATGTTCACTTTCTGATCCATTTCAAAAATATTTTGACTAACGAATTGATGAAAGAACTGGTACAGGCTAACACGTGTATGCTGATAAGAATTTGAAACTGTTACAGATGATCCGCGGGTCTGGGCCCATAACCTTTTAAGATATGTGGAATGAACTTACGTATCGTTTCACAGCACACTTTAATTAAACTCATAAATAACGTCTGCATCTATAAAAATAATTATAAGGTACAGAACAAAACAAAGTTCATAATAGCTTGGCCATTACACAACATAACACAGACAGTTTGATATTTTCCATGGAGCAATACAAACATGTGACACAATATAAAAATAAGTGCAGTGATTGTAAACTAGGTGTAAAGTGTGTGAGTTCAATGTTTCAACAAAAACAACTGGTAACACAATACGCTTCCCAGTTCTTAAATTCAAATCGTTTATCTCACAACAACACTGCTCGCTTCTTTAAAAAAAAAAAATGCTTCATTCCGTAAAGTTTAACATAGTGTCTGCATCTATGTTACTCGCCTTTAATAGTTTGTTACAGAACGTAGAAGGTAAAGTGTTAATTCAGTAGTTTATAAACGTCAACTAATCGAAGCAACAAAATTATTTTCTTACAATATACACGTTAGTTCATCAGATCATCAATATCTGAAATAAAATTAGAATAAAATTATTTTAACATTTATTTCCCATTTGTGGTCAGTGACTACAACCTTGAGATAGGGACATTAAGAGCGCCGCCTACCTGCGTGTTAGATGCTCATAAGTGGCGAAGCAATAAGGGCGACCTCGAAGCTCGTATCAAATGTCGCATCTCCTCAACGAGCCAAGCGCTGAAGTAGCACGCAAGATTCTCGCAGAACACTATGTGACTTAAAGCGCTGATCATATAATTTTATTACTCGAAAGTCTGTAGCAGTTCAGTTCTGGTTTCTATCTGAATTTCGCATACAACCGGTATGTACATGATAAGTACTGCAGCCTGAAAAGACAGTTTGGAGCTATGTTGAAGAGCTTAGAAGCAATGTTTTTAGTGAGTGTGATGTTTCAGTACCTTACATATGCATCTGCAGTTCTGCTTCAAGGCTATTGGCTGTGGCTTTGTGCACAGGCGCCACATATTTGACTGCACCAATCATAATTATGTTATTATGAATCCAAACGTTCTCTCAGGGGCGGATCCAGCTCCTGTTTTTTTTGTAAGGGGAGTCATTCCTAAGAAGTAGCTATGTCCACATCCCGAGTCGAAGAAAGGGGTCCTGTGGTCCCCTCTTGGAAAAATATAGTTTTTAAGGTGAACAATGGAGCTATTTAAGGCATTTCCTGAGCAAAACAATTGAATATACCACTTGAAATATTTGTAATATTTTACAGATAAACCATCTATAGAGATGTTGGTATATCGCGAGAATTTCTTGCGCCAACATGCCCTCGAAAGCGCTGTAGTTTCTAGTATAATGTATGATTGGGTGATACGCTGCTGACACAACGTAGCTGTGTACAGACCAATAGAATGCATAAAATATTACAATATCGGGACGCTTTTTGGCTCAGTTAAAAATATTAACCGCTTCACGTACAAGGGAAAGCCAGTAATGTTTTGATAAGATGAACATGCGTTGAAATCCAGTAAACAGTAAAGTTATCCCACTATATACCATCATTTATAACTATACATTGAAGATCACAAAGAGGGTCCAGGCCCCGTGCCCCCCCCCTCCTTTCCCGCTTGTGTACTTACATTCTTAGTGGTTAGACCGCTAAGACACCGAGAGGTAACAGCAGCCAATCACTGGCCAGCAAGCAGAGCATAACTAGTGACAGAAATCTTTTCACCAAGAATGAGTGGCTCTATCGATATCGCTATAAGTTGATAACACTACATTCTGAGATTATCTGTACGATAATAACAATCTGTCTGCAATATTTCAATCACTGGATCAACAATGAAGAAATATAGTAATGTAACTGCTCTTTAGCGTTACACGGGTTCATGGTTCATGATCACTGCGCTAGACAGTGCTGACACCTGAGTATGTCGTCGCTAGGCCCCAGATGGTAGAGGTCCTAAACAAGGGCGGGCTAGCATGTAACTGACACCTCAGTTGTCGCCTGATGACAACTGGCCAATGGCGAGCAGCGAGATACTGGGTGTACACAAGTACTTACAATCCCTTACAGTAGTATTTATAAGGTGTGTTGGTGCAAAACTGCAATATGTGTACTATTCATGGATAAAATATTTGCTCTTTAATGTTGTTTGGCTTGATTTTTAATACCTCCCGTTATCCTGGAGTTGTTTTTGTCCTATCCTGTGAGCATATCATAGCTAATAGCAACTAACAGACATAGTGTTAATTTTTCGCAACATGTGACTGTAATATATGGATTAGCCCACGACTTACAAGCCAGACGGCCTCGTGATTGGAATCCCGCCGAACTGCGTCACAGATACCTGTTTCAACTGCTCTTTAACCCTATGAGACCGGCCAACGAGGCTCAAATCTCGTCCAAAGAATGATGTAATGTCTATTGTTATACCCCTGTAATTCGGTGAATCCCCGAAGTTTGGGAGGAGTATAAATACCCCGGATCCACACATTTGGAGGGAGTTCGCTGTTGGTCGTGCTAGAAGAAGGTGCTATGCTTGTGGAGCGAGACTTGCGAAGACATCTTAGTGACATCAGAATCTGTTGTGAGGCTGCAGACACATATCTTTGGAGTAGTATTGGGCGAAACAAGTGGACGTCTGCTACGGGTCGACGGGCAAGAGGGTAGGTGCGCGACGGGAGTCGAACTGAAGACCTCAGGAGTGAAGACAATGGTGCACTCGGGGTGCTGCGCAGCACATGGTGAGTCATCACCACTGCGGACTGTTAAGGTTGTACACTGTCACTATTTGAAAGACTGTTGATTGGATATGTGACTGAACTTTATTGTGATTTGTAGTCTTTGATTAATGGAAAACATTTTTGTGCCTTAATTGTCAAACTTGATTAACGTTTCTGTGACGCAATAGTAATTGTGTGCATAATAAGGGTGCTTGAAAGTTATAATTGATTGCTGTTTTGTGTATTTTTGTACGTTTTGTGAACTAGTAAATCAATAACTTAATCAAACGCTTTTATTTCTAATTATAAGACCTCTATCCCAAAAAGCTCAGAGAATTACCCGTATGTAAATTTGCTAAACTTGTAACAATATACACATTCGCAAGGGAACATCTAAAAGTAAATTTGTCTTGGTATAATTTCGTCAGAAACACTTGTCATCCATTGGCACATCTTTATGCAGGGAAATTGGTGAAATTAAATTGTTTGCGTCTGATGTTATGGGAAGTAGTACATACATGTTCAAAAGCATCTGGTGGTAGAATATTTAGTCTTCGATATATTGTCATTATGTATTTCTACGACGATGTAACTCTATTGTAATCCATATGTGCACATTTTGAAAGCATTTTTGTAATTCATAAAAAAGTTTATCCTGATTTAGCTTCCGTTTGCAGCTTCTATATATTTTACCAGTATCTTCCTCTGAATATCTCGTTGTGTTAAATCTTCGCAAGACCATGTAAAGTTATCAGCAGGTATTTCCCGTTTACTAACTTTCAATATCCTGCTGATAATTCTGAGCATCACTAAGCCACTTACTGGTTAAGCTTTCGAAAGCTGTTAATAAATATGCACTGTAGGAATGAAAATGTTAAATGAGTTTCTTATCATGTGATACTGTTACAATTATCAGTGATTTCAACGCTAACTGATTACATTCTCGGTGACTCAGAAAGCATAACACAACGTAGGGAAGCATTATTTCGTTCAGGAGAATATGTATCTGCAAATCGCAGACGACATAGTTCCATGGATAATATATATCACAGAGTATGATATATCAATATGTTAACTATGGAGAGTTTCGGCAGAGAGAGGTGCCTACACTGGGGATATAATCCTGATTAAATTATTAACAAGTATGGTATTCGTGATAAAAAGTTTCCTCTTAGGCACATTAACTTTTTGTTCACCTTTCTGTTTATCCTGAAATGTAGGTGATTTGTAGATATACAGGCTGTTAATGTATGCCGTTTAAAACTCTCCGTCATGCTGAAGGGGGTGCTAAGACGAATAAAATGATGTAGGACACTTGGTTTGTGAGGTATGAATACTACGTTTGAAATGTCAACAACTAGTGCATTTAGTGACGTTTCCCCATTCACGCTAGCTACTAGCTTGCCTGTGTGTGTGTGTTAGCAGTTAGATCCACAGTACTACAGAAACTACTGGTCTGGCAGTTGTAGTATGCAGGTGACGCCAACGGAATCGAGCTGAAGAGGCTTCAGCTGGAGACTAGTATTTTTTTATACATATCTACGGCCCAATTAATCTTCATACTTGCCTATTTTAAGCACTGGATGTCTTCTTAAATATAATTATTAGCTACATCAACACAGATTTTGAACCTCACATATCACAACTTGTGTGCCTTTTTTTTTCAGGCACTTCCCAGCATTTACACCAAGTGTCCCATATCGTTACACTCGTCTTAGCATTCCCTACAGCATGACGGACAGTTTTAAACGTCATTCGTTAACAGCCTAACTTGAATATGCAACATCGTTTTATTATACCTCGTGTACTTAAGGGCGTTACGAACACGGAGATGTTTCAGGCGTTGGGGACTCAGAAGCTATAAGGTATACATTCAGTTGTCACCCTATAGTTTAATTGCTAGAGTTATTTACCAAGGAACGCTGTAGAACACTCCATCAGTTTCGTATCGATCTTAGCATCAACATTTTGAATATAGCTGTTCGAATATTGTTTTCCGTCTTGTAGTAGAGGTGGGATATAATATTTCCAATGTTCGTGATGATTTAGAAGAACTTGAAAAGTCTTCTCTGAATTGTGGCCTCTTTTCGTAGATAGGTAGGTTGGGAGGGTTCGAAATTAGAAGCGGTTTTCTAATGCACTACATCGTATTCAACCAAATTTCAGGTGGGCTCCTTAAATATTCTGTCTACCTGATTTATAACTTGTGCCAGAATTTTAACAACTGAAAATTATGGTACACATACATACTTTTTAAACACAAGCAAGCGATATTTGTGAAATTGACAACAAAAAATACGCGGCATTTATTGTATTTTTCATCAAGAACAAGCATAATTAAGGTTTACCGTAAGTGTTTTAAATTATTATTTTCTCACATTTTGCAGTCTCGAGTAAAGAAAATACTAACGATAAATTTTAAATAATACATGTACACGTGAAATTGCATAAGGTACATAAAAATTGAGAAAACGTTTATCAAATAACCTATATTTTCGATAAATAAGAAAAATTAAATTTTATATTTAATAGAGATGACGCAAGTCCATGTTCCATATATTATATCACACTATAAAATGCAGTTACAGTTCGTTATTTAGTTGAAGACTAAACTGTGCGATCATCATGTGCTATGTAAGTTTAATCGCATGCCTGGGTTTATAACAGTGTCGCAACTTGTGTGTGAATGTAAGTATATTATACATATACATACACATAAACAATATATGCCTATATAGAGGAGGTTTCTAAAATCGACCATTAAACACCGACAATTAATACCTGGTGAAAAATGAAGCAGAAAACATTACAGACATCTAGAACCTAAACCGAATATTAAGGGAGCTATAAGCCCTTGAAAATTGAAATTAGAAACTGTGTTTTCTGGAAAAATCGGATACCAAGTGAGATTAAAGGACTAAACCTAGAACATCGTTTTATGTTATCGAGATATGTAATCCCACAGCAAATGCTCGTTCAAGCCTTCTGCAATTATGAAATGCTGAGGGGTGACCACCCTTGTATGTTTTAAAAGTTTAGCGTTGTACGGATATGCAGGTATTTGAAGAGGAATAATTAGCGAACGTGACATGCATAACAAACAAGGACGTCTTGTTGCAAGCGCCTAGGACACACTGTTTTCGTTCAAAACGATCATCAAGAACTTGTGCTATCTGCGGCGGTACAGAGCATTCTGGCGTTGGTCTGCCACGTTCAATTGACACAAATCGACCACAATTTGACAAAACAATTACGACAGCGTTTTTGGACGTGTAAAGTTCGATTGAAGTGTAGTGGAGACTTGTTATCCTGAGATACAACTTTCTTGATTTTATTAACACGAGAAAATTAGTCAGGGGCTTTTTTGATGTAAAAAAATCCTCATATAAACATCAAGAGCACCATTATTTTTAACATAAGTTATCAAGAGCACCATTGTTTTAAGAGTAGTTTACCAATGCCGAATGTCCTAAACAATACTGTTGTGTGTTAAAAAACTGACATGTAGGCAACTGGTACAACACCCAAGAACTGATGGTTGCAGTGTGATCAGGACAAGGTTCCAGAGAGTGGTAGCAAACAATTGTAGAGTGGAAATTCTAAATTATCTAAGTGCCAAAAAGTGTTTTCTAGTAAAAGGGGAAAACGACATACATATGGGGCGTGCAGTCTTTCAACGATCATAAAGACTATTTAGACAGGTATTGGGACTTAGGTATTACAGAAAAACATAGATATTGGTACATAATTCATTTTGATGTAACTTACTGAACGCAGTGTTTTGGTGCTTAGGTCATTTAGAATTTTCACTGTACAATTGTGTTGATAAATTCCATAATTTAGGATTTCATAGCAACAATATGTATGAAATGTGCATCTACTACGTATGTACAGTATCTGTCAGTGTACAATTTTCTATGCTAGGAACTCGATAGTGCAAATAAATACAGTATGAATCACAGAGGTAAGTGAAATATTGTAACTAATTTGTTAACACATTCTACATTACGGTGGTTTTCCTGTATTTTATTTAAACTATTTTAAGTTTACAGAACATAATGGACTGCAAAATTGTGTTACGTAAGTCTTACAGGAGGTGCATACGCCACTTGACGGATGCTTGTATATGTTACGTCATCAAACCTCCGCATCATCTCCTGATCAAAGTTGGGTTATCGTACCAACCTAGGACGGCCTGCAACATGTACAGTATTGGAACAGTTATGTCCCAATGTACAATAATCGATGTGATGTAATGTAAACATAAAACGTACTGTGCAACTCGTGTACTCGCCGTAAATGTCCCCTCTTCGCGAAGCCTCGCATAAATTGCTGTAAACGAACGTTGAATAATGAGGTACACGGCTATTCGGATACTTGTCTCTGTACATATGTACTGTTGCTCAACTGTGACAATGTGCAGCTTCACACACTAGGTGAATGTTAGCTATCTCAGACCACGTGAAACTATCCACTTCGTTACACAGCTATACGTGTGTGTTCTCCCTCCGTTCACAATACTGCAGTATGTTTCACTGAGTAAATGGCTGACCATATCACATGGAATATTAGGAAAAAGACCCTCCATTTGACTGTCGCTTGTGATGTCTAGAGCCTTACGTGGTAAGTAATTATGAGTGAGACAATCAGTCGTCCTTGTTTTTTCTTACCACAATTCGCGCAACTACGTATGTTAGGATATTAGAGAAGTACCGTGCACAGCTCATAACAAGGAGGTTTTGAGAGACGTGTTATATGTCATGAGGTAAAAATGACGCAGAGCTTATTGAATGCATATGTCATATGTATTGTTGCTATGCAATCCTAATTTATGACATTTATCGACACAATTGTTTAATACCACTCTCTGCAACCTTGTGTTGTTAACATATGCAACCATCATTTCTTGGGTGTGTACTAGTTGCCTACCTGCCAGGTTTTTAACACACAACAGTATTGTTTAGGACATTCAGAATTGTTTAACAACTCTTAATAACAATGGTGCTCTTGATGTTTATACGAGAATTTTATTTTATCAAATAATAAGCCCTGACTAATTTCTTCGTGTTAATAAGATCAAGAAAGTTGTATCTTAGGATAACAAGTCTCCACTACACTTCAATCTAACTTTACAGGACCAAAAACAGCTGACGTAATAGTTTGCAAATTGTGGTCCATTTTGTGTCAATTCAACTTGGCAGACCAATACCAGAATTCCCTGTACCACCGCACGTAGCACAAGGTATTGATGATTGTTTTGAATGAAAGCGGTGTTTGGTACGCTCTTGCAACAAGAAGTCCTTTTTTGTTATCCATGTCATGCAATGTACCACTGCATGTGCATCTACGCTACTTGCATTTAATAGTTTGTTACAGGCCTTAGGAGTTCAATTAGTCGTTCTGTAGTGTATATAAACTAATTAAAGGAAACAACGAAAAAAAGTACTGTCACGTAAGAAACCTTGTAACTTTTTTAATGGTCCATGTCTAAAATTAAATTTGAAAAAATTTATTTGAACACTGATTTACCACTTGTACTTTGTGAGTACAACCTTGGTACTCCATAGCCTACGTATAATATACAATCACCAAGGATACTGACGTATTACACTGAATTGAAATACTTAAACATCCTTTTATAAGTGCAATTATGTGTCAACTTGTGTAAGATAACGCTCCTCTTATGGACAAGCTTCTGCAATATTCCGTGTAAGAAGTTTACCTTACTTAAATTCCACGGTATTACGCACAAATTAAATTTTAATTCAGGAAAAACCGTAAGTATTTATAATTTATTTGAAAGTTTCTTGCAGACAAATGCAAAGTTAATTAAATTAGTCAGCCATATTTATTTGTCGGCCAGATCACCTAAGTTGTCCTCTCTGATAGGCTGGAATGCTGACTGTTCTAGCGTTGTTGTTGATGTTAATTGTTGTAGTTTGATGCGTGGCTTAAATTAATTTTTTTTTACTTTGTAATACGTTTCGGATACGCATTTCAGTGTTATGCGTTGTATTTGAGAAAATTAGAAATAAAGTGAGTCTTAATATTTTATATTATCATTAATTAAACATGACTTATCCGCATACTGCAATTTGATTGCTCAGTAGTACCTACTTAAGATTGAAAGTTCGAAGTGTAGAATTTTACTGCAAGACCAACAACCACCGGAAATGAGAGTTGGAATGCTATCGTGACCAACAACAGCCACGAAGAGGTAGTTCTGTACCTCGCACGTGTAACCTGTACTTCCACTGTTGCCAACAACACCACCAACAATATCGTTCCAGGTGTCTTTGTGGCGCCATCGCTGGTAGAGTGCGTGTAGTAAGTGCATTCTTCCAGATCTATGCTCACTGACATGTGTACTCCTCACGTCGTATATTTACTCCAGTAGTGCACTTTAGTATGTATACTACACTCCGGTAACCAAGTTTCGTAAATTGGCGTCGTGGGATGTGTGAAGCAACCCGCCATGTTGTGACGTCATCATCTTGGATTCACATGACAATGATATTGAGCTTGGATTTCATCGAGAAATAAAACTCCTTCCAAATGTTGCGTATTGTCTGGAAAATAAATATCTTATATTTAAATAACAGAATACTATTACACATAAACCTAGTTTTAGCAGCTTTCGTAACTGTAACATTGCTCGACTGGTACAGCCGCGTGTTCGGGACAAAGTGAGCACTAAAGATTTAACCTTTGAAAAAAATCACTAGCCTTTACTGCACATAATTCAACATAAAAAATAGTTGCCTTACTACTTGTGTGGTTGGTAGCGAATTGGAGTAAGTAGTTCCGTGTAGTTTCCTATTTAAATACAACAATACTGAAATTAAAATAAACTAAATTTGACGTAGCTATGTTTTATATAATTAAAAAAATGTTTTGTCAAACTGTCTCTGTTCCTATCGACGGCACAATTGATCTTAAGCGCGCAAGCATTAAGTGACGTGTCCAGAGAGGTAAGACATTTCCCGTCGTTAAGACGTTACGCGCGGAAAGATACGAACTAGATGCAAAAAGAAATTTAGCAGGGCTTTTTTGAGTGCTCACTTTATTTCGAACCGCCTTTAATAGATATTTGCATCACTTTGTTTCAATACCTTAGTGCACATATGCAGCCGTGCTTCATGGTTATTAGCAGCGTGTCTTTGTTTAGACACGTCTGTCATTTGGCTACACCAATCACAATAAGATTGTTGTGACATACGTGTGTTATTGGCCAGTATATTCCCAAGACAAGCGAGAGTTCCAACAACCAATCACTGACCATCAAGCACAGCTGCGCACATAAGTCAATGAAACCAAATGGTGCAGAAGTATTTTAGAGACAAGCTTGTGACTCTATGGAATGCGTATATCAAGATCTTAGAGACTTTATATATTACCCAAATGATAAAAGTCTTCCATTACTAACAATGCAAAATAATTGTCTATCACGTTGCTCTTATCACGAAAATATTAATAATACTTGTTTTGACGCAGTAAACACGTACTTCTATTTTAGTAAATTTCTAACGTAATTAGTAATAATATTTTTATTAAATTCTACTTTTAAAAACGTGCTAAGTTGTTCATAGAGACAGTCATAGCAATCATTACGACGAAGTATTGACAACGTAAATATTCCTGTAAAAAAACGGAAATAAGTAATAATTAATTTTAAAATGTTAGTAATAAAGTCTACGAAAATTACTTTTTAGTGTCATAAAATGTGATCTAGTTTATTTTATATGGTTTTAGATTGTACCATTTCGACTATTTCATAAATTTTCGATACTATTTTTAACCTACCTTCATACTTCATAGGCAAGAGCAGTGCTCCACATGTCAATTTTAAAGGTCTTGTCTAGCTGACAGTTAAATAAGGTCTCTTCTCAGCAGGTAAGGAACCTAAATGCATTTCTTGCGGCAAGACTACAGAACATGTTGCCGACATTTTAGGTGAGAGATGATGAGTGTTTGTAAAACGTTCCGAGGATTTGAAATACATCTGAGCTTGACGAGTACCGTCATATCTATAGGCGGTTCACTTTAAAGTGATAGTTTACCGACGCTTATGGCAATGTACGTACTTTATTGAGGTCATAGACATTGACTTTTGAGAGTTGTGAAATGTTACACTGGTTTTTAGTAACATGGTAGTTTTCATACTTATAATAGTAAAGATAGAGGCAAAACTACCGAAAGACAACTTTAAAAAGTGCTCGCTTTATCGTGAACAGCCTATAACAGCAGCAATTTTGTACACATTTATCTTTATTTTGCTAGTAAAAATCAATCAAGTTTACTTCATTTAACTTTGCTGCATATTTTCCACAAATGAAATGGCGGTATCACAATGTAAGGGTGTTTAAGTGCGATGATGTTATAATTTTATATTTATATTAAATGTTGTTAGTTTTGTAGACGATACTTGTGAATGCAGTTTCCTCTTACGAAACAATTTTAGCTGGCGTAGTTTTCTCATAACGGTACGTCAAAGTTAAAATCTACATGTTCTGCTGCTATGCAAATAGTGAAAACCAATTGACTTACGTACGTGAAATAATTCACAGTGAAATAACATGATATGGGCTACGGAATAAAACATTTGAAAAAATCCCTCGAACTGTTTTTGCATTATAAACAAATTGCGGAATTTGCAAGTTTTTCCTGTACTTTTGCCATTTTTTTTTTATTTCAATATATTACGTTGTAGGTTTTTGATGTTTTCTTGCATAGCTCATGGGATGTAAGTTCACAGTGAATTATTTTGTTTAAGTAGGTCAGTTGGTTTTCACTATTTGCATGGCAGTGTAACAAGGAAATTTTGACTTTTGACAGTCCGTTATGAGAAAACTATGAGGGCTAAAATTGTTTGGTAAGAGTAAAATGTACCCACAAGTATCGTCTACAAAACTAACAATATGTCATAAAAAATAAAATTATGATTTTATCGCACTGAACATAATTTTTAAAACACCCAGTGTTGAATATTTTTTTCTAAGCATTTCGTTAAAAAAAAGTTTTGAGGCTTTTGTACCAATGAAAATAAAAACACATATCATGGCCCTGAAGTCTCGTTGTTGTAGAAGAAGAGGAAAACTGCTCGCCAGTTGGTTGCCCTGAGCATAGACGTGATAGTACACAAGGTGCGCGCCGGTATCTTCCTTATCACTTCTCCCCTTCTGTGCAAAACAGCCAGAGGTAGGAGGCGCCCCTCAGCGAATCTGCGGAGTTTTATATTCTATAGTGATTACAGAACAGTTTCGTCCCTTTCCAGCTGACGCCGATTGTCACTATCAGCCCTCCTACCTGAGAACTTCCCGATAGTGGAAGGAGGAAGTAGGTATTCCTTACTGACGTCACAGCCACGGATATGTACCGTATAATTGCACAGCTCGCCTTGTGTTGCCTAGATAACCTGCGGGCTGCAGATCTCCCGACTTATCTGTCACGTGGCACGTCATACCCCCCGCCCTCTGTGGCAGTGTTCTAGAACTGCCTTGTTCTCTCTACTTAAACCCCCGCTCCTCAACATCGGTCTCTGAGGCTCTGTCGTCCACACCACCAGCTGCCGAGGTGAGATCGCCTGTATGTTATGTTTATATCTATTATTATCGAGTCAAACCACTTTTCTCAGTACAGCAGACGAACCCCTCCCCCCCAACCCACGTATCACTGTTTGTTTAATGACTGACTTTGGTGCGAGGGGTTCTGGGTTCGATTCCCGAGTCCGACTGGATGAATTTGTGCGTTTTTTAAATTGAATTTATTTAATGCAAGAAGAATTCAAGAAAGTTACAAGGCAATGTTTTTGCCCCCCTTGAGCATAGTTTATTGGGGATCTTGACTGATCTAATTTAACTTAGAAATTTGCGGCTCATTATATTAATCCTGGTGCTACACAATCACATAGCATAACGTAAACTTACTCCTATACTTATATACAGTATAGCTATAGATGATGATTTATCGTGGGAAAACTTGACTATTTGCCGGGTTTCAACACACGTTAAGCTTACCAGAATATGACTGGCTTTAGCTTGTGCGTTGAGCTGTTGTCTAGTTTGACGGAGCCAATAAGAATCCTGCTAACGCAATATTTGATTCCTGTCATTGTTTTGCAGACAGCTACGTTGTGTTAGACGTACATCACCCAATCATACATGCCAGAAGAAACTACAGTGTCTTCAAGGCTATGTTGGCACAAAACATTTCCGCGCTATACCATCATTATTATAGAGATGATGATATATCGCGAGAATTGTTCGTTCCAACATAGCCTTGAAAACACTGTGATTGCTTGCTACTACAAGTATGATTGGGTGATGTACGTCTGACACAGCGTAGCTGGCTGCAAACCAATAATAGGCATCAAATATTGCATTATCAGTAGAGCCACGATTTTATGGTGAAAAGATTTGTGCAACATTTGGTTTCGATGCGTCATGTGCACACCTTCAGCTCTGCTACATCGTCTGTGGTTGGATGATTTTACCCTCACTTACCTTGGCAAATTATAGACGTACAGACTCACAATAATCTTATTCTGATTGGTGCAGTCAAATGAGAAACGTGTCTGAATAAAGACACGCTGCCAATAACCTTAAAACAGAACTGCCGATGTGCACGTGAGTCACTGAAACAAAGTGAGGCAAAAATCTTTTCGCGACAAAAACGTGGCCCTAATTATCAGGATTCTTATAGGCTTCGTTAAACTGTAAAACAGCTCCACGTACAAACTAAAGCCAGTAATATTTTGATAAGCTGAACGTGTGTTGAAACCCGGCAAATAGTCAAGTTTTCCCGCCATAAACCATCATCTCTAAGTACGGCCGATGTAGGGACACGAAAATCTCGCTAGTTTAATGACCTACATGTTAGAATCAACTATCCTGTACATACCCAAGCTCCTATCATATGTCCACTAGCTGCTACTCAGTGTAACAACAGACAATGAACGAATAGTCGGAGCTTGATTATGCATAGTGCAACGGATTCTGGCCTACAGGTCATTGCATTTGCGAAATTTTCCTGGCCATAGCTAACTATAAATTGGTCATTAAGGGCTTGTTCCTGAGTTTTTTTCAGACTGGTGAAAGTAACTCAAATATTGTTTGACCAAAAGCTCTGAAGAAATTTGAGTCATTGTGCAGTCACACGATGCACGATACTGTGGATGCGTTTTTAAAATAATCTACCATTCGTCAGCAAAAAAAAAATATTTTGCTTAAATTTTGCATTTCTTCACGACAAAAAAACGTGGTAATTTGGGTGATGAAATCTAAAAAAACCGTTCAGTATATGTCTACAAAAAAATTCTACTACAAATTATAACACATACGTGTCAAAACTGTGGAGCAAAATTTTGATATGAGTATTAGGTAGCAATAAAAAAAAATATTTTCCAATACAGTGCAAAACTCAGTAACATAGGTCTTAATAGGTACTGCGATGAAAAATGTTTAAAGAATTCCAAAAGGCAACTATGAATACATGTACAATACACTAGACGTTAGAGCTTAGAGAAGGTGGTTTGATTAAAAGTTAAAAGTCTCAGTACAATTATCTTGCAACTCTATGCAGGGTTACTTGAGTTAGTCAACTTAAAAAGGGATGCGGCGATATTTAGTACAGTTGCGAGGTAAAAGCCCTGCCGTTGTACAAAACATGATATAATTGATTAGAGCTTCTGGTCGGAGAGCCGAGGGTGCCGGATTCGATTCCCGACCACAGAGGAGAAACTTAAGTGTAGCTTCCTACCTCGAAGCCACGGCGGGAGCAAACATAGGGTTTTACAGGTTCAATGATGTTCCACGTGGTTCAGTAACGGTTCAAGGTACATACAGTGTATGCCACCATAGTTCTGCGTGTACGCGGGTTTTTCAGTACCCTGGAAATTGTTGGCAAAAAAAAAAGCGTTTTTACACACAGAAAATACACGGAAATGGCTATTCATAATTTATTTTTCGCAATTTTATTTACGTAGTAGTATTCTTCTTTTCTCGGCGCAGAAAATGGTTTCTGTCCGGAAGCAATATCACAAAAGGTGACCGAGTTCCATTGAAAATAATTTAACATGTACAACCCTATTATTTCTCAGCCAGGGCTCCGAGGTAGGCAGCGCCCTTAAGAGGTTTGGAAAGGTAAGATGTCGAGAGAACTACTAGAATACTCGATCGTAGATAAAATCTGAACTACTTATCATAATTCGTTGGGAATTTTCGCCGAGTAGATATTCTATTAGTGAACGTTTATTTATATAGCATTGGCGGTAGTACGCTTTGATTTAGAGTAAAAATTTAAGACCGGAATTTAGAATAATACGGGATTGAAACCACACAATATATAAACATGGAAAACAGTAATTTGTTTTATAGTTTTTAGTATGATGATATCAAGTACTATAATAACTGAAATTCAAACATATATGCTTTTTGGTTTTGAAATAGTTTTAATATCCGTACACCTCTCGCGCAGATACTAACCCCCCCCCCCCCCCCCAGGATCAAGTCTGGCAGTTGTGATTGACTCTTCACGTACATCCCTGAGCAAGACAATGTTGAACCAGCGCAGTGCCACCTCGCCTAGCAGCAGCTCTGGGTGTCCCTCTGACGTCATCTACTGCCTAATTAATGGGAAAGGCGTATAAAAACTGTATGACTGTTTATTGAACTCGTCCATGAGTATTAAGAGAGTGCCAACTGGTAACTCTCTGTAGCAGCTGAGTACGCACAAGTACCTGACAACAATAGTTGAACTCACGACATTTTCCTGCTTTCCAATTATGAATACCAGAATAAAATATTTTCATATTTTATAAACTTAATCGTTATAAAAAACTCAAACTAATAAAAAAATTGAAATTGCGTTTTTTAACGGCAACTCTCATATTCCAAGCAGAAAATGGAATTGCGATTCAAGGGAGGGGGATATAAATAAACATTTTATTTTTCCAGTTACCCAACTTTTAAATATTATAAAAATTAATTTACTGGTGACAATATTACAAGTAATTAAGAATGTGAATGTGTCTTATTTCAGTTAGAATTTCCTTACGTGTGAAAGTTCGTTTGATTTTACTACGGACAAGCAACCGAAGCAGCAATAAATGTCGGCTATTAATAACCATACAAGGTTTTTATTCAATGAGTGAAGAAGCTAGCAGCTCAGGCTAACTGCCTGCTGGGAAATAATCGGCCTAGTTTAAATGAAACTTGCTCAGCCGTACGTGTGGTCACGCGGTGTCTGAAGTAGTTCATATCGTTGCTGCTTCCTATTCAAACTGAACAGGTTGTAAAGGTCCATCACCTAAACAACAATCTGTATGCCTTGCTGTGATTGGCTCGTTAAACGTCAACAAGCATTGCGCACAAGATGGCTGACAACTCCGCGTTACGTTGCAGCAGCGGAAATCAAATTATTAAATTGATTTGTTGGCTACGTATGAGTAAAAATTGTTTCATATTAAAATATGAGCCCTTCAATATATTTGCAACGGAAAAAGAACGTATGCCATTTCCAGTACTCTTGTATGCATGAAGCAGGCACGTGGTCATTTGCGGTAAAAGTAACTTTTCCAAAATTCTTGCCACGTTCCATGAAGTGTAATATTTGTTTAAATGTTTTGTGTTACGAAGATTTATTATCACCACACAACACATTGCACCAACGTATGAGTGTGTTACAAGCTTTGGAACGGGGTAAGTTGAGCTTTCAAAAGGTTATGTTTATCGCGATCGACGCAACTTTTAATATGTAAACAAGTGAGTTCAAAAAATATCACGTAAATTTGACGTGTCTCCAGCGACTTTTCTCTGTTTACCTTTTGTCATAGAAAAGAGATGTATGTTGTACATAGGTTAAACGGTTAAACCAAATATAACCTCAAACCATATACCAACGAGCTATATAGTTAATATAGAGGGGCGGAAACGCTTCCAAAGTGAAGCCCAATTGAACGGCTGTATTGACCCTAGAAAACATGGCGCACAGCAGTGTGGCTAACATTATGTTAAAATCCGTCATTATGTTCGCATAAAATCCGTTACTTTATAACCCCACTATATTCCCGCTAAACACAGGAAAAAATGCCAATAATTATTTTAATATATTATACTGTAGTAAAGTTTAAATTAGAATAATCGCTATCGTCTCTCGACCGGAAATAAGAGTCCGCCATTTTATCTAGAGTCAAAATACCACGTTCAATTGGGCTTCACCTCAGAGCCTTGGAGATTGCTGTTTCCGCCCCTCTATGTTTACTATATAGCTCGTTGCAATATACTGTCGTAACCACGGCCGTAGAAGAACAGGTCTGGACACTCGCCTGGATATTTGACCCCCTTGTTGTTTGGCTGTAGTTCACCAAGTTACCGAGAATATTGTGTTTTATTGGCGCTGATGATACGGCGGTCGGACTAAACTCCGCCCACTTCCTTTCCGCTAAAATAAACAATTTATCAAAACGTATTTTTGATCAATTTATGAAATACTTTCTTCGCTCACAAATTTAAGAAAATGCTCCAGCAATCTTTATTTACTTTATAAATTTAACAATGGAAAAAAGTGGACGGAGTTTTGAGTCCGACCGCCCGGAAAACAACGCAAAAGAAACGACATTCTCGGTAACTTAACGAACTACAGCCAAACAACAAAGGGGGTCAAGCGAAATACATTGTTAGATAGGTGAGTGCCCAGACCTGTTCTTCTACGACCGTGGTCGTAACAAATCACAATCGATTTTGACTGGGACAATCGAGTACCTTGTAACCACGCGAACGTGTTCACTTAGACAGCTATACACTGAACTTGTTTAAAAATGGCTGACTAAACCTCTTTCGGTTATCTACTTCAGACCGCCGTGTAACCACGGCCTCTACCTCAGTATTCGCCGGGAGATACACGGTATAAATGGTCATAATTACCTTTAATTACAGGCGTATACATACCTGTCTAGGAGTTGAGCTTACTTGACTGTTGAACCGCGTTGTAACGGGTCGTGAATGAGAATTTTAAGAAAACATGCTATCACACTTTTAATGTACAAACACCTTGGATTTATCTGTTTCTTCTCTATAACTTCTGTTCCAGTCGATGTATCAAAACTTTTGTCACGACGAGGCATAGATACAAACTTAACCGATTTTCTGTAATTGCTGGAACCATAATATATTAATTTTGCAACGGGAAACAGCTGAAAAGGAAAAATTGCTTTATTTACGGAAGCGACTACAGAGGCCGCAACATTAACAGAAACAATGCCATATGGATTCCAAATAGTGAATGAAACAATAAACTATGCCTTGTCAACGTGAAAAAAGTAAAACAATGTGTATATTCTCTGATTTATAAGAAAAACCGTAAAACCTATCTGACAGGGATCAATCCCCCTTAAGTACATTTATAAGAGAGTTATAAAGTCCTTTTAAAATGTAACACTCATTGTAAACACTGTTTCTGGTCTCTACAACAGTGGTATTTTCTCTCTAATTTGTCTCGAAACTTGTTATACAGTTATAAGGTGTTATAATGAACATTGTAGCATATTACTGAACAATTAAACCGCTCTTGGTTATAAGAACTAACGACTGCGTGACAGATCATTGGCTGCCAGTAGAAGCAAAGTTACGCTAGGCGCGTGCATTAACGTTCACCTTATCTCTTCTTCGCGTCTTTGGTTCTCGTTAGCAGAGCAGCTCCAGATTGGCTGAACCATTAATGATTGTGTCTGAGCTTATAATTCGAAGGGCAGCTCCAGATTGGCTGAACCATTAATGATTGTGTCTGAGCTTATAATTCGAAGGGGCAGCTCCAGATTGGCTGAACCATTAATGATTGTGTCTGAGCTTATAATTCGAAGGGGAGCTCCAGATTGGCTGAACCATTAATGATTGTGTCTGAGCTTATAATTCGAAGGGGAGCTCCAGATTGGCTGAACCATTAATGATTGTGTCTGAGCTTATAATTCGAAGGACAACTCCAGATTGGCTGAACCATTAATGATTG
>PNEQ01020244.1:0-21876 GCA_003012365.1 Medauroidea extradentata | reverse complement strand
AGATGGCACTGCGGTAGGTGATGCCGAGGTAGGTGCGAGGGTGGCACAAAACCGGCCATTTTGCTTTCTTTATGGTGATGGGAGAGTAAGAGGAACACGCGGTGCGGCGACGTAGCTGGAGGGGTGAGAGGCCGAGACGGCGGTAGAACTGGGCGATGTGGAGTATAAGTCCATCACAAAATGCCGCAATAATTAATTGGTTGAGCAAGAGTTATCCGACTTTTAGTTTTTTCTTTAAATGAATTTATAAGAGAACCACGTAGTGCAATCACGGTTTGCCGTTCGGCGCATCTTAGCAGTGTCAACTTGTGCAACTTTAAATTCAACTCTGTAAAGACATGAAGCGAAAATGTACGTCTGTTGTCAATAAACCACAATTACTGCAATCGATTTTGGACTAATTTCACCGTCGAGCACGAACCCACGCCCCAGCCGAGGTATATCATTTTCAGATTCAAAGGTATCAACATTCAACATAAGGGCAGAAGGCTGACCCATTACAACGTGAGGGATCTTTAGAAAGAAGTTTTACTGTAATTCAGTTAATACAGTATTTAATGTTGTTTAGATATGTTTTTGAATGAAATACGATTACTAAATTGGAACTGTAAATTGCAAAATTTTTCTTGAGAGTATGATGAAAATGTGGTTATGGATCTGACTTGGGGGTGGGTGGTACTTGGGTAAATACAATATTTAGTCAAATTCTTTTTAGGGGATAACTGTGTTTAAAAGAACTTTAATAAGTTCACTAAATGTTTACCTGTTCTTGATACATGGAAGTATTTCCTCTTCAGAAAATTTTATTTTGATTTAGAAGATTAAAATATTTCAGTTTCATCGAAATTTTTTGTAGATTTGCTGTATTACATTTGAAAAAATAAATCTACATGAATGGTGTATCTTTGTGCGAGGTTAGTAGAGTAGTTAGAATGTTGTGTGATGCCCAGTAGTGAGAATGTTGTGTGATGCCCAGTAGTGAGAATGTTGTGTGATGCTCAGTAGTTAGAATGTTGTGTGATGCTCAGTAGTTAGAATGTTGTGTGATGCTCAGTAGTTAGAATGTTGTGTGATGCCCAGTAGTGAGAATGTTGTGTGATGCTCAGTAGTTAGAATGTTGTGTGATGCTCAGTAGTTAGAATGTTGTGTGATGCTCAGTAGTTAGAATGTTGTGTGATGCTCAGTAGTGAGAATGTTGTGTGATGCTCAGTAGTTAGATGGCAGCAGAGTGAAGCAGGAAGAGGTTGTTTCAGACATTGTGCTGGGCGTGGATGTTAGCGGCAAGGGTATACCCGTAGCCAACCTGTTCAGCAGATACCACGTAGAAGACGTCAAGTACCCTGTATCCAGGTTCGATGGTGACAAGTGGTTCTGCCTGGTCGCTGGGGGCATCAACATGTTTGTGAGGAATCAGAACTTTCCTCTCGGCTCTACCAAGACGAGGCTCAGGCATCTCAGTAGGATTGGTTATCATCCCATCTTGGTGAGTTCCTCCACAGTTTGATAGGAAATATTAGGAAAGCCTGTATGGTACTGTACCTTATCAGTTATCAAGTTTGTTCTTCATTAAAGAACTTAAGCAGGACATTTCTCTGGTAAAATTGTACGTTTAAGTCAAATTAGACCACAAGAAGATGGTTGAGTGAAAAGAATCCTCTAAGACTTTTGAAGGTAGGGTAAGTGTGCTTTACGTCTTGTCAACGGTGAGGTCATTGGAGACAGCCTGGACTCTTGAAACTAGCACAGATATTTGTGTCTCTAACATACATGCTACACCCATCGAAAGCACACTTTTTTTTTTATAAAATATCCAAAACTATCAGCCTGAGCAAAAAACATTCTGTAAATACAAAAAAATTTATGTATACAAAATTTCCTGTGAAAACCATTCCATTATTATTTTGTAGCATTCATACATTGACGTTTTGAGGCAGATAAATATACCGTTCCTTCCAAAGTTGATGTTGGATATTTTTTATAACAGCACATAGCAAATGTTTTGGCAAACAATTCTTTTTACTAAATTATTGTGATATTTTTATTGATACAGATACATGTAGCCTACAGACCTATATGTAGTCTATATATTTTTTTTAGTCACACTTTTCCTTAAAATCAAAATTATTGTTAGTTAAACAATTCAGCTCTTCTCCTTACAAACACCCTCGTATCCAAATCCGTGCGGTGGGGTACTAGAAATTCATTAATAAATATACCTATAATTTTGCACAGAATCGTACCCCCTCACATAAGAGTGTAGGACAATACATAAACAGTCAAATTTTTTGGTTGGCAGTTAATTTTTGATGGCTGTCATTTATATAGGATTTTGACTAGCTCCAGGAAAATTAACAAATATGAAGAAAAAATATTAAGATAAAAATGTGTTGTAGAACTTGAGATAATATAAGAAAACAAAATAATCAAATAAATGAAACAAATTATGAACATTTAGAGGACAGGGCTAAACATGAACATTTGAAATGCAATACCTTCACCATTTTTGTGGAACACTGCTACATGTAGGATATTCAATAACTACAAAGAGATTTTAAATCATCAAAAGTTACTACTGACTAATAGAAGTTGGGAAATTTCATCATCTTGAATTTGCGCGAAATGCTAATCTCGAATTCTTGACAAACTGGGGTGGTTTCAGGGCAGCAGCCGCCATCTCCAAACTCCTCCTCATCAAGATGCACTGGTACATAGGTCACCACACTCCATTTCCTCATCCTGAAACAAAATCATGCCACGCATCAACAAAAATGTTTTGCCAAAACAGCCTTTACACCAGTTAACACTGCAGGTGGTGGTTACTACTGGGACCTCTCAATTCAAATTCTCAAAATAAATCAACACAAAGCAAAACAAAATTATCTTACACATTCTCACTTAACACAAAATTACTAGAAATCATATTAAAATCAAATCCAAACAATAAATCAAACATTTAAAAGGTCATGCAAAACTATCAACTTCCCACCCAAAGACAAGCAAATGATTAACAAACAGGTTAGGAACTATTTGGACCGAAACCTATCAAGAAAGAGAGAGGGAACTCGGTTCACGAAGCCCGTAGACTTCCACACAGTGGCGACCCCTCTCGCCACATCATCAGGTACTCAGCCTCTTCGCGTCTCCTTGAGTCCTGAAATCTTCCTTCAAACAGTAAGGCAACGCCCAAACCCTTTGGCGTCCTTACTCCTGAGGCGGCGCCCTGCCTGCCACAGACACGAAGACACACCGCTAGTGGCCAACCCCATGCCACAGCGAAAAACTTCAAAAACCTCACGACGACTTCATATTCTTCAACAACAGCTTCAACGTCAACATCTCCAACTCAAGTACTCCTCAAGTACACACCCTTGGTGTACCATCAACATGAAAAACGGGTTGGGGGTAAATTCTTCTTCACGACAACAACAACAGTTCACCCCACCACACCAGACAGGAACCTTCTGCACCACTCTGCCCTTCTATGAACCAGTTGGTCTAAACAGTCCAACACTTCAAAAATTTCATTTCTGACGAAAAGTTCCATCATGGCCTCAACATATTGCTTCTTGCGGCAAACAACTGGCAAAAAGTTCAGTCTCCAAAATCTTCATAAACAAGTACTGGCATCAAACTACATCTTCAGTTGACGAAATGGACTTTCGAACCAAGAGGGAAAGGGAAAGGGTAGGTTGCCCCAGGCAAACCTCCCACAGACAATTCCCTAACAAACCAAATTACCTATATCCCATCTTTTTCAAAAACAGACCTAAAGAAAACTAATTTAAAATAAACCAAAATTTTTCGATATTTTAAACATAACAATACTAATACTTTAAATATAGGCCACCAGAATAGCAAACACCAACAGGTAACTGCCTCGTGGCAAAAATAATAAACACTTTTACAAAGACTGCAAAAGAAATAAAAATTCAAAAATCCGAAATTTTAACTGGCAAATTCTTTCAAGAATTATAAATTTAACTGTTTTTCAGTTGTAGTGAATTTCATCACTTAAAATTATTTTACTTTCAACATTATTAATCTTTTTTCAAAATTAAACATTTAACTGTAAAGTTTTAAAAGATCTTAAACTGATTATGACAGTTATGTTTGCTAACAAAAAAAAAATACAACTAACTCTACAACTTCATTGCTAACAAAACAAAACACTCAACATAAATCATGAATTCTGAAATCCTACAAAAGTCATATCTCATTAGCCACACAAATTAGCAACTTTAAAAGAAAAGTTCCCCTTTAAAACCATACATTACTAATTACAAAGTAGTCCTGAGATCTCCTATACCATCCTGAAATAGAAATTAACTAAAACAATCCTAGTACAGCTGAAAAATAAACATTAGGCTACATAACAGATTTATCTCCTTCACTGGACATCAAGCTGAAAATTCTTACAGAAAATAATCGTTATTGTGGCCACAAATCTCTCTTAAACAAAATTAACTGTCTGTTTTCCACTTGCTTTTAAAATTTCTCCTTCCCTCGAAGTGACGATTTGAAATGTAGATGTAGTCTCCTATCTGTTGTCCACTTAAATTTTCATTCTTCTTCTTACACAGGATACTGGATCTTGAGTTTCTTCATACTAGGTATTCTCTTTCCTTCCCCAAGGATGACCCATCCCTCGAATCTGTCTTTCCCAAGGGTGCCCCATCACTCGAATCTGTAACAACCTTGTCCAAAATTCCTTTAAAACAACTGTAACTTTTAATTTACACCACAAATAAACACAAACAAAATAGACAAATATAATTTTATAATCTTGCAATTAAATTTTAAAAAACTAAACAATAAAACAAAAAGATTAATTTTCTTAGGTATATCAGAGCCACATTCACAGAGCAAACAAAAATAATAACACAGAAACAAGTTAGTGAAGAGACAGAGCGCAACACAAAACATTTTTGTCCACCAGGGTCCAACACACAAGACAAACACCTCACCAAAACATCTAACCATCAGACCCATTCACTCACTTAAAACATACACTACCTAAAAAAAAAATATTTAATTATTTTTTAATACTCAATAAACTGCCACTCAGAAATTCCACTAGACAACAAATAACTTTGACAACTTTCTAAGATCCTTCCAAAGTAGGCCTGTACCTCACTCCGACAAAAACTCTCAACTCAAAAATAACCTCAACGACATTAACTATTTTCCAGAAACTGCCTCCAATCAAATTAACCTCAAACCACTTCAAAACAACACTGACAACAACACCTCTTGACAACGATCTAGTACCTCCAACAAGCAACATATCACTTCAAACCACAGACAAATATAACATTAAAATTCCTATAGACAAAAAACACTCAAACTAATAAATCAAATCTGGAATAAAAAACTACAATAAATAACCTAACAGAGTTTCAGGCAAAACATAAACATTTCCATAGCCTAACCTTACCTTACTTATTGTACACTTATCCTCCACAACAAAAACACAATCACTTACTTGCCTTCTTCTGGAGGTGCCTTAACCTGTCTCCACGAGTACTTCTCTGGTGAGAGTCCATTGGCCTGGAGACCATAGTACACTATTTCCTCTCCTGATGCAGGCGTCCCCACATACAGCCTTCTTCTATGTTAAATTACCTCAGTTCTCTTCAAACCTCAAGTTGGAAATGGTTTCTCCCCCATGCCTGGAGAACAACACCCAACACTCACTCCATTATAAAAATTACTGGCTGTCTATGGCAGTCCATAAAAAAACAAACACTGCACTGCTTCCTCTTGATTATCATTGGAAGTCCATACTATGCACTATTCACTCACTTGTAGAACCTATTTACTTCTTTTTTTTTAGACTTGCTACTATTTAAAAAAATAATTTTCTTTACTATTCTACTGCCTGAACTCTTCCTACCTTAAATTACTTAAATGAGTACTAATGTTTTCAACTTAAACCTACATAAACTTTATTCATAACTTACTCTTAATAATTATACATTCCTACCACAACAAATTTCCGAGAATAACACATACACAAATACTTCAAGCAGGCCCTCTGCCTTCATAACCTCACAAAAACGACAACAACAAAAACCTTGAACAACGAAGACCAATAAACTTTAACTTCACAACACTGAAACTTGGAACCTTAAACAAAACTCCACGAAAACAACACTGCGGCACTCTATTATTCCTTAGAATTCAAAACTCGCCCTCGTAAACACAATTAATGTCATATTACCATAGCTTCTGCTACAATGCTGTCTGTTGTGCCCCTCATGCACGCAACAGCTACCACGATAAACTCGAAATAAGCGTCTTCCACAACCTATACCTTCAAAACTGACAGTTTCAACGCCACAAAACACATATCTCTTTCTCATTTACAAAAATCACAAAAACTCTGCTATAAAATAAATCTATCACCTCAGAATAAATAAAGATTAACAAATAACACTTACCATTAAACTTACAAATAAATACATTTAAAAACTTATGTATGAAGTATTTCTTACAAACTATCCTTTCTCTTATTAACAAAATACATAAACGTCTAACACTCCTAATTCACGTAAACAAAAACTCGCACACTCACGACATCTACAGACAGAAAATAAAACCAAGCAACTTTTCTACTGACCCAGATCCAACGACGTCTTAACGGAACTACTGGTGCACTCTGTCGATACACACAACAACTATTACATCTATAACTCCTACACTATCCACTAGAATGCGTACGCTTCCCTTTGCGACTCACTCGCGTCTCGTTCACAGAAAAATAAGCTACTTTACATCACCGTGAATCCAAATAAAATTACGTGACCATGAAATAAACAAAAATTAATTCTCCAAAATCAACTAAACACAGCACAACACAAGATGGAAACCAAGTAGTCTATGCCCAAGCCTCCACCAAAAATTTTGTCAGGAGTTTGGGTCATAGAAAATAAATAATGTAAAAATAATAGACAGTGGTGAAACAGTTAAACATATGTGGAGTGTTGTGTTGATAGTTATGTTATTTCTTGATTGTGTTGTAGCTGAAGTGTTGACTGTAAAATGAGATGTAAACTGGGGGATGTAACTATAACTGAATTATTAAGCTATGCAAGCCTACGAGGTCGAAAGAAAATAAACATCTCAAGTACATAAAACAAGCATTTGACTGAACCAAAATGATGAGCAATAAAGATAAAATAAACTATGTAGTAATTATTAAAACAGTACTGGGGGATGTAAACACATACTGTACGTAGCTCCTTAAGTAAAATAAAAACAAACACGCTCTTTAAAGACAGAATTTCCACCTTGTAGCCTAGCTACAATCATAAAGTATTAATGTATGGTAGAGCACAACAAACTAAATGAAACAAAATAATAACTCCGCTTGACAAACTATCTATTGCGAGGGGTACAGAAAGATCGAACGTAGACTAACGTCCCAATACGGGTTGCGTCTCCTATACTGCGTTCAGGATAAGGTGTCCTTTTTTTGACAGTTCTCTGGTTGTGCACAAGTGTTCATCCACGAAAATAGATCTCAATGTATTCATACGCCACCATGTTGTGGTGGCACCGACCCTATTCTCTTTCTACACTGCCTCTGGCTGATGTGACGATACTAGCCCCACTAGTTGCTTACACTGTCCCACAATGAAAATTGGTAATTTGGTCAGTCCTCATATAATGCTCCGGTCTCAGCGGTGAGTTACTTTTACCTCAGGGTTCGTGGTATCGAGGGATGGACGCATGCATAACAGCATTCAAAAACACGTGGTCAGATTAACAGCCCATATTTATTACCTTCTCATAATAAACTCACGCAACCGCGCTTACATCGGCACGTACAAACTCCTTGTACAAAATAAACTTACTGAAAGAGAACTGAACTAAAATGAAACCCAACTCAAAAGAAAAATAGCACGTGCTAAACTCAAATTATAAACTGATAGTGGGCCGGCCATGCGGTTAATACGGCTGCAAATTCACATTAAGTAATGAAATAGGTTGAAGCTAATTATTAATGCATAGTTCTAAAAAGTCTTGCCATTGCCTTCCATCGCGTCCCATCTCTTCCACCCGCGCCCCTCGGCTTACCACGTGCAAACCACGCGCAACACGGAACACGTCCGGCCTCCTCGACAGTCTAGAACAAAGTAATCAGCCACGGCGACCAAAATGGCGTCCCAAGGCACCATGGTGGCCTACCTTCCGGTTAGAATGTTCCATGACCTTCTAGCAAGATTAAATAACCGGTCTGGATACAAATTAACCAAACTAAAATCACAGAAAAATCGGTAAAATTATGCTTACTTCAAAGACGTATTTCAATATTTTAGTAAATTATTATTACAATAAAAATTATATGAAATAAAACCTTGGCATTGGACATTGCTGGCCGTACACCTTGCAGTATCCTCTGTAAACCCCTATCGGTATCGCCCCCGCGGCACCATGGCCGGTCTGGTTGAACTCCTCTACATATTTTCAAAATAAATACCAAAACTTTCAAACTGCAATAACTTTTAAACGATCAATTTCTCGTAAAATGTCCAAGAGTCCATAGTTGCTTGAAATTTCATGCTGTTTTAGAAAAGTCCACGCAAGACATATTTACTTTAAATTCACGTGTCATCAGAACATTGAGAACTCAGAACAAAACTTGAGAACACATTATTTAACATTAAAATACTCCAATGAGAAACTTATCACTAAGAATTGCATCCAGACGCGGTTTTCTGTTACTGTACTGTTTCGCCAGGCCCAATAGCGGTTTTACATTTAGAGTGGGTTTTCTATGAGATTTCTTGTTCAGTAAAATTATAATCATTACATTATTTAACTAAATTACTTAGAAAATTATTAGGCTTGCAGCAACAAACATGGAACCCTCATATTGAAACAATTATTATTGACTTACAAAAATTTTAGAAACACTGATTTTAAATAATTTACAGGCAATATATTAAAGTAGGGTGGCCGGGCAACACACTGGGACTTTTGACATTCATAAAAGCATCAACCCTACCCTACACCTAACTGATACTAGGCTGACCAGCTCTTGGTTCTGAAGTGTCAGTAACACTGGCTAGCATTAATTATGCAAACAAATAAACAACAGCAGAGACTCTAGAAGTACAGCTGACTTATTGAAAAACTATACCCCAAGCGCAGGCTGGTCGCTTCACAATGTGTTTAGACCAGCTGTTGTTTACATTCTGGTTTGTTTACATTCTATCACTTGTCAAAAAAAGACTTCCGAAGCAAAGTGGCATTTATCAATAATTTTGTTTTACAGATTATCTAGTTTTAATGTAAAATGGAGTTTTGTGATTAAAGTAAAGGGTCATTCCATGGTTGCGTGTGTGACATCTTGACAGTGAATTCATTTCCATAAAAATTAATATAATAAATATGTCATGAAAAATAAGACCTCTATTTTTTATGATATATTGACATACAACTAGTTAAGTATTTTATGAATTTTTGAATGGTTAAAGAGGATTGTACTTACCAAAAAAATAAATTTTAATCTTTGTTGCGTGTGTGACAAAAGTATACACACTTGTCAGATGGAAATTAAATCAAAGCTAAAATTCTGTTCTCTTGAAATTTGAAAAATTTTTTAACTTTTTTTAAAATACAGTGAACCCTCGATAACTCGGACCTCGATGTCCCGGACATCGGATAACTCGGACAGAATTTTTAAAAAATTTTAATAATTTTTAATTAATTATTTTTTTGGTTAAAAGACAAAAAATCATTTCTGCTGGATTTAAATTCATCACATTATATTTTAGGACAGCATTAAAGTTAATAATAAAGTCGTCCATCGCTACTTAGCTTTTAATAACCCCACAGTAAATATCTGGCAAGTTCCGTGTGGTAAAGTGTTGCTAGCGAGGCGCGCGATGCGTGAGTAAAGATGCAACGCAGCAGGCCGACCTCTCACTTCTTTATCTTTCCTCCCTCTTCGCCCAGCGAGTCAGGCACGCACGTGTGTCGTAAATAAACATTTCAATGTGGTGCTTGTGAAATGACGGTAACCACGGGTTATAATGACACATAAACGGAAAATTATTTTGTTCTGGTATGTACAATGAATTCAGGGCTGCAAAACAAATTGTCCCGGACATTAAAAAGAAAAATTAAAAATCATTGCTTTGCATTGCGACGTAGAAAAATTGGTGAGAATGTTTTATGGCCCTTTAACAACGATGTTTTCGAGAGCCGATGTGTGTGGTGAAAGAACAACACAACATCCATGCCCAAGCCGGACACGATGAGTCACGCTCGCTGGTTGATGATGCTCTGTTGATAACGTAACGGCGTCTGGTGAGTTGTAACGTTTTAAGCGTGAATCGGATTTGTTTATAAACTACTTCACGGGAAATAATAGCGTACATGTAATGAACCGTACAATGTAAACATCTTATGCGGGATAATTTTAAACGATTTTCATTGAATGAAACACGTGAATGGATTAACAAGCTTTTGTAGTCTTAATTTTTCCATGTTTAATATACACCGACAAAATCTTTCTCTTTATTTTAGAAGAAATGTTCACGTTATGAACGAGTAAATATAGAAAAAATGTACATTTGTTATATTCTACACCAAAAAAAAAATTTAGAAGGTACATAATTTTTTGAAAACCCCTTATAATGGCCGCACCTAATTTTTTGGGCCTAAAATTTGGTCAAAAATATGCTGCGATTACGCGAGTAAATACGGTAACTCTGTAGAAAATGATTAAAATTTTATTGCTTTATAGTATGACAATTTGTGTAAGAATACAGCTGTAAATTATGTTATGATGCAATTTACATACATAAAATTAAATTTTAAAATTAGTAGTGTTAAAATATGTTCACATAATGTACAGTGACCCAGAAGGATTGTTAATTACAGTACCATTTTTATTCATGTATAAGAAGAAAATTATTTTTATACTTTTGTAACTTTGAAGGAGGGTAGAGCTACTATCAGGCTAGCAGTTGGCTGCACTGCCCCTACGCTGTGACATACGGACGTAAGGTATTTTTCAATGTAAACATCTTGTGTGAGATGCGTGTGGTCACGTGCGGCGTTTGTATTGCACGAGACTGTACCGGTTGACCTTGACTACTTCCGCTCGCAACCTCCCTAGCTTATCTCCAACGATCATTTCGTCTCACACCTGCACGCACGTTGGCTGTCGCCAGCCAGACGATAACTTTTATGTGATAGAAGGGTGCCTGGTGCCAGCACGGAGATAAAAAAAAAGGATCAGCCAGAAGTAGCAGCATGGAAAAATAAATAAAGATCTGACTGCCCACATTGTATGACATTCTTTTATAGTCCTCCACGTTACGTTAATTTTCCCACTGCATGGTGGCCCTCCCGTAACTTGATAGATTGAGGCGGTCCACCCACCACTTAGGCCATTATTATTTCATGTCTTATTTTTATTTTATTATTTCCTTATGTTTGACTTAATGAAATTGCTATTATCTATATAATTATTTTGAGGTATTGTTGGCAGGAGTTTGGTAAGGTATTGTTTGACCTTTATCTGTACACCTATCAGTTTTTGAAATTGTTGAATTTTATATGTATTTAATTTGGTTTGTTTAGGCTGAGTCAACTTTGTGTTTTAATTTAAATTTAATAATATCAGTTGCAGCTTAACTGTCATTGTATTGTAACTCAGGACTGGGTGTATTGTTGGCAAGTATAGTTGGATGGCACAGGTGTGCCTGCCCAGTTCCAGGAATCGCTATATTTAGATTTTTAACAGTTTTTCTTATATTTTTACTTTTCACAAAGTACACGTGCGCCGCCGCTCGTTGAGTGTGCGAGAGAGACGGTAATATGTTTGCGCGGGCTGGCTTGAGCCAATGGAAGGACACGTGGTTCGAATTTATTTAAATTTATGTTGCTAGTTATTGTGTAATTTTGGTTTTAAAGCAATATTTTCTCTTTACAAGATGTTTAAAGGTATAAAATTTTGTAATTTGTTATTATATTTAATTTAGTTTTAATTTTCCGTTACGTTTTACCTTGGTGTGCTGGGTAGCCGCTAGAGGCGCTGCAGGGAGAGAGCAAGCTCCGCGGGGTCAGCCATTTTACTTACTTGTTGCCTGGTCGCGGACGGGGACGGTCGTGGCTGTTTTGAGTGTGGTGAGAGATGGCTGCGGGTAGCATATTGACTGGGAGCGATAGAGGTGGTGGAACAGCCATGGGAACTAATTAGTTTCATTTATTTCTCTTCTTGTTTATGGCGTGACAAAATAATGTGAAGTCTGTGTTGTGTTCTTTTTTTTCCGGCTTTATTCAGACTGTTCTCTCCCGGGAGCGTCGGTTTCTAATTATGCGGAGTAGAAATTTACGGTTTGTAATGAAACTGTCTGGTGAAGGATTTTTTAAGTTTTAATAAAAAAACAGTCACGTGAACAAGCTTCAGTTTATTTTACGTAGACTTCTGCTACACCACTATATGATCACACTGGCCACTTCAAAGGTTAAGTCCACTTAACTTTATCATCTTCATTTTTTCTTCGCTGCGACCCGTACCATTCTTGATGTCGTGACAAGGATGGTCCGGAAGTCAAACATAAGGAAATAATAAAATAAAAATAAGACATGAAATAATAATGGCCTAAGTGGTGGGTGGACCGCCTCACAATAGGTACGATAGTTACGTACAAAACAGTATTTATTGCAGCCTCTTTTGCTTCTAGAAATAATACCGTACTAATTTCTTCGCATATCTTGTGATTAATGACTGATTACCCCACCTCCCCGGACACCCCTCGATAACACGGACAAATCGTAACTCGGACAGCTTCTCCCCCCTTTTAGTCCGAGTTATCGAGGGTTCACTGTATAGATAAAATGTGCACTTTCAAGATGACGTAGTCAATGTTTTTCAGCAATAACAACTTCACATGTAAACTGAACTTTGAAAAGGTTGCGTGCGTGTCTGTGACGTGCGTGACACTTTGAGACACATGTACACTATACATAATAATCTGCTGCAATTTAACATAGACATGTTAGTTGCAAAGTAAAATTAATAGTTGCCCATTTTAATAAAAATAATAATAGCAAACAAGTACAAAATTAAAATATAGCAAGAAATATACCAATTATGTAAATTAAAATTGACGTCTATTATTAAGCAATGTAGGTGAATTCACTTTCATCAGTATCACTGAAATATCTTCCCAAGAAGTGTCCTCATTTGCTGGCCATACCCAAGTTCTCTTCCCACTGGGGTGCATGTACTTGAGCAAAACTTGATTACTTTCTTTCTCCATCACAACAGCAAAATAGTCTCGTTTCCTACTTAACTTTCCTATGGCTGTTAAAGAAACTAATACAAAGTCTCAGGTTCAATACTATTCTTGTTCTCTTTTCGGCAAGACGACCTGAACTTTACTTCATCTTGAGCAGCTCCTTCACCATCTTCTTCGAAATCTGCACCCTCTTCACCTCCGTAATCTCCTATGCCATCTTCGTTTTCATCATCTTTGTAGTCGTCACCTTTTTCTTCGGGGTAAAACACAACCGTTGTCGAATTTTTTTGTTCAGAGGTTGCAGATACTTCCACCACACCTTTTTTAATAGGCTTGACAAAGTGAATTTTTTGTAGGTGTGGAATTGGTTGTATTTCCTTCCAGCGATCATTTAGGAGCGATGATGATGATTTCAATGATGATTTCACTTCTTTTGCAGATGCAAAGAGCACTGTTACACCTTTAACATTATGCTGTGCACATTGAAAAAATTCGTAAGGCGAATTGATTATCTCTTGTGATTTTACCATATGCCAAACAGTTCTTTTCAAAGTTCCTCCAACACCATCAACAGCCCCTTTGCCATGGGACGTGGCAAAAAAATTCCAGTCAGCCGAAATGTTGAAGTCAGTCTGAAAATATGTGAGGTTTACTAATGTGAAACGGTTCTTGAACTGTGCAGCGCAGCCATCAGAGAAGATCTTCACATGATGAATATTCTGCTCTTTTTGCTTCAAGTCTTCGAGAATAGTTTTAATGAATGAATAAACAGAATATTTGCTGTGTGACAAATCATCACTTATAATGTTGTAGATCTTTTGACATTTCAACCAGACAACAGCAGTAAAAATGGTGGTTTGACGTTGGCTCCAGTGAGCACTTTGTGTTTCATCCTGACTCAGTGTAATTTTCTGCAAAATCAATCTGGATTACTCCGTCATGAGTTGAGAAATTTTTCTTTGCATCTTCAAAGTGTTTTGACTGTTTCCTTTTCACATATTGATGTAGCTTGAATGCTGTCATCTGCATTTGTATTTTCTTCACACAGTCTAATACTGTTCCAATTTCTGAAACAATTTGGGGATGTCCTTCCACATCTGTCCACTGCTTCCATTTGATTTCATTGGTCAAGATTTCTTCATCATATTGATATATAATGTCTCTGACAGAATTGCATGTTAACTTACATTTCTCACATCTATCTGACATACAATCAAAACTTCCAATATCACACACAAGGGTAGCTAGTAAATCATGTGTACTATGTGGAAAATCATCAACTTCTTTTCCTAAGCTTTCCACCAAAAACTGCATGTTTGCATGGTAACGACATACACACACATAATGAGTCGTAGTAGAAACGGGAAATACAAATTGTGGTCGAAGCTCAAAAAATTTGGATTTCTTTATTGCACAATCTGGATATTCTTTCACAAATTCTTTCTTCATAAGCTTCAGAAATAGTCATCATTGTTCGTTTCTGTACAACATCTTTCTTGCCAGTCACAACATTCTTAACAGTGCATTTGTCTTTCCTTCCTGGTTCAGTTCTGCTTATATCATCCCGGAGATAATACTGCAGCACTTGAGATTTGGTTTCAGCATTGAGTCTCTGGCAATGTTCTTTTTTCATTTTTTGTAGCAGGTTCAATCTTTTCCCATATGCTGGTAATTCGTCAACTAACAATTTCGCTACTACTGCTTTACGTTTTCCTGGGCTGTGTGGTAAAACTCGCTTCAATTTACAGACTGCTTTCCCGAGGGATCTGCTACTCCTATATGAACTCTTTTCTGGTGATACATCACACTTAACAGTTTGTAATTTTTTCTTTTCTCTGTGCCGCATCTACCTTGTTCTATCTTTCTTTCTCTTTAGCTTTAACTCCTTATCAGTCTGTACAAGTTTTTCTTGCTCCCTTCGTAGTTTAAATCTTTCACATTCTTTTCTTAAGTATGTTTCATACTTCACTGGATCTTGTTTAAGCCTCTCTCTAAAAGCCTGTGACCTATTCGTAGACGTATGATCAGGGCAGCCAAAACACGAGATGTATTTTTCTCTTTCTGTCAACAGTATTGTTAGCATTTATGTTTAACATTAAAAATAATATGTTAAATGAAAAATTCTATTTTAATTTTGCACTAATAGTAGAATGGCTCTTAGGTAATACATACATGCACATTACAACTCATTTTAAATATTTAAGTTTTCTATATGTTTGGGTCATGTTTCATGGAATGACCCTAAAGGTTTATGTTTACTGAATACACGTTTTATCTTTATTAGTTGCAAAGTATATCAATTTTATTAGGTGCTTTGCCATCTGTGACCTAGACAGTTGACAGGAGATTCAATTCCAAGAGTTAATAATTTTTTATCCATAAGCTGTCTAAAGGTAAAGCACCCTTGATGGCTCAATACAATTTAAATGAAACCATTTTGTGGCTTCATACTTAAGTCAGTAAAAAAACCCCAATAAGTTATCCCCATAAATAAATATAGATGAATATTACTTAAAGAAAAAGGTATTCAAGGAATTACTGTTATTAGCCATTCACGATAAACATATTTTTTTTGACATAACCATTTCACAAATTCTCAGGCCATTACTGCATATACTACAGTGACTGGTTGCCTTACTGAGTGCTGAAAGCGAATAACTAAATGTAGTTGGGTGAATTGTGTAACAATCCTGAAATAAACTCGTAAAGTCATCAAAACGTTATGTTTATTGTGAATGACCTAAACAAACCTCTAAATATCAATTACTATTTATCAATAACTCTTGCACAAGTTATATTGTGCACTAATGTGCTGTGAACTAACTACATAAATTAAATTACTAAATCATGTAGACAGAGATGTACAAGTACTTACAGAAACAGTACTTGCAGGTTGGAGAATACAAAACCCAGATGGACAGCACATTTTTGCGCGGTTGACCCGTTTCGGTGGCCAGGCCAGCGTCCTCACCGTCCATCTGTTTTTACGTCCTCCAACCTGCAAGTATTGTTTCTATAAGTACTTGTACATCTCTGTCTACGTGTTTTAGTTACAACTTACCTTGGGTTATGCCGAAACACAAAATTAACCAGGCCAGGCTTGTTAATTACATATAGAACAAAATATTAGTTTCTCGCACTGCTATTCCAATTACCACCAAATTATGAATTTAATGTATCAGACATCAGTACGTATAGTAAATACTGAACTATACCTTAGGACTGCACTCTGCATTATACCCAGTTTTTTTGTCAGCAAACATGTTTTCAGTCTTCATCTCAATATATTGATATTGTGAAGAACTCTAGATATGTGAATTACTTCTGACATGGAAGCTTATTATTTTCAACGGGAAAAAGTGGTTGAGCGATACATGAAAAGCAAGTACACCATCTGTAACTTTGCGTGATTTAATTCCAACTAATGTGTTCCATTTGAGTTGAATATACTTGGTAACTAATAAAGTCGAGAGCATGTTATCAATGTTTTTTTATTTTAAAGTGAAAGAACACACATTTGAATAGTTTGCATTGTAGCACATAGGTACCCTCCCCAAATTAAAATTACTGATTTATTTATATATGTACCTTCATAAACACATTAATGGCATGATTCTCTATCATCAAAGTTATTGATTTTAATAAAAGAAGTATGATTGCTTTAAAGCATGACCATTTTTATTAAGCCTTTTGCATAGCACACATGAAACAAGTACAAATTGCAGTATCAAATTTCTCTCTCAGAAACAAATTTGCGAAATGTAAATATTACAGTAACGACTTTAAAATTATACAACTAGGATAGCATCTTGAAAGTTAATAAGTACAGTAAACAGAAGCCAAAACACAATTGCACAAAATACAATAATTTGTAATGTATTTAAATTTAAAACAAACTGTGCTCTCGCAATTGAAACAAAAGTTTCTAATGTGCTACACATTTTGTTAAAAATTACCATACATTCTCAAAACATTTGTGCACAAGCAAGGCATCAGTAATTCTTTCTATATGCCCTGTGATGTTCTTCCAACAGTTTTATACCAGCTACTGAAAGCTTGTCTAGACTATTTTGCAAAATTTACCTAACTTTGTCTACGCATTTGTATACACTGGTGAAACCAATAGGAAATACCTTTTTTTATAATGGCATCCTTGTTGAGTATGAACGACAATATGGTTTACGCTACACAAAAAGAAAGAATATTGCTGAATGTAGCGCACACACGCACATAACCAGAAACTCAGTTTATATGTACCCTATGATTGATAAATGCACAACAAAGTCTTACGGAGAGCAAACTAGCCAATTTAATCACACTGCACAACCACAGCTCTCCCACACTGAAAATACTGTCGAATTGAGGAATAAATTGTATATAGTTGAATGTGCAGATGTGCGAGTATTTAATCTAACACAATATTAACATCCCATACTTTTGATTGTTTGGAAACCTAATTGTAAAATTGCAATTTTGTATTTACCACACACGTAAGTTATTATATTCCTATGTTTTACGACTAATAAATACGAGATATCGATACAGCAAGTATCCGCACTGAAATGCGCTGCCACAATAACAAAATGATACATTTATGCTTGGCAAAAATCAAGTTTACAAAGACACCACACTGTACGTCAGGCAGTCTACATACCACATGTTCGGTATCGTACCTAAATTATGCGATTTCGGTACCAAATTTCTCGTTATGAATTAATCAAACGAAAAAAAATTGAAAAGCTTGCAAAACTTACGATTTACATAACTCGTGAAGCACAAAATTGTACATTGTATGGAAGAATCTTACAAGTTGGCAGCCATGCATTGCAGTCATTCAAATAAACTTATTCTGACAGTGACACTGCCAAAGGTTCACCTTCACTGTCGCTCAACTGCAAATCCACGATCAAAGGATTGATAGTAAACCTTGCATCGGTCTTCAGTTTTCTTAAACAGTCCTTGGCGATGAGTTTTTCAGTGTGATTGACACAACTAGTCCACCTAAAAAAAAGAAAAGCATTCACCGAATATGTAATTCCTAGAATACGTAATCCATTTACACAATGCCATTTTAACACAAAACTCCTGTTGTAACTTGGTACATTGCATAAATTAAAAGTGGATTTATTGTACATGTTCATAGCTATGAGTCTTTATGTTGCTTCTGTGTACCAGTACATCTATATCACATATTTGTTTTTACATTATGTTTTTGTACCAAGTACTTTCAAGACAATGGACAATTATTGTGTTAAGATCTTAACCATACCAAATTCCAATTAGCAGTATCTACCCCTTTAAATACCTCAAATGATTACAATTACATGTTCTAATACTTAAAACTGTAAAATAAAACAGCAATGCAAAAGTAAAATAAATAAATTTCAAAATGTCATCACCTATGCTTCTTAATAGCAGTGTATCGTACACACCTTCTGAAGCAAAAAAAAAAAAAATAATAATAATTCAGATATGGTCTTTTTTGTTCCGCTATTACTTTTAAGTACTTGAAATGGAAAAAGTTGAGAAATGTTTTGCATAATCGTACAGACAAAAACTCTCTTGACATCTTGGTTAGTTACTGCTTTTCCGTGCAATAAGTTCGAATTTGTTTCTTCTCTCATTTCCCTTCATCTTTATAGCTGTGGCCACTAACACACTTTGAAACAAGTATGTATACTCTTCTGCTACTTCATTACAAGTTGTATTTATTGGCAATGTACTTCATGTTTCATGCTAGTATAATGGATTATTAAAATTTTTGTAAATTCATGTAAATTTCCCATTTTTCGTTGATTTTCTAAATTCTCCTGGCTGAATAAGAACAGTTACTCCACGCAAACTGACGAAACTACTTCTTTTTATATTAGTTGCATTATTTACTAGTGAAAAATATTTCTATAGTGGGAACAAGTCATTTCACGTAATTGAAATTTTACTTATTCCCATTTTTCTAGTTTTCTTTCATTTTTGTTTCTGAAGTCCTCCAGGCTTCTATGATTGTATTTACATTGGAGCGATTATAGCGTTGTAATCACGTGGTGTAAAATATCAGGTGTTTTCAAATACAGTAGCTAGTATTTATGTCGCTCATTGGTGCCAGCAGAAGTACCGGTATGATAATTGTTAGTGTTGTTTTATTTTTTTAAGTGTGTGGGTGAATTTTTCGATGCTGCAAATTTTAATGTGTTTCTGTATATTATGACGGAATTTGAAAGTGTGTTAATTAAATTGCTATGAAGGTGGTGTTTTCTGAATGGGTCAGAATTTTTAGTTAGCTATGTAATAAGTTATCATCGTTTTACAACAATACTATACAGTATGTCACAACTAATTATTAAGCTTACATTATAAAAGCTTGCTAGTGGTGAGGTCTATAAAAAACAGGGAATTTGCATGATTGAAAACATAAATTGTACCAATTAGACAAAAATGGCACAGAATTAACAGTGTTGATATACAATGTGCACACAGCAACCAACCAGACCTAACATAACCTAGGATTTGATAGGTTATGTTGGCTAAGGTTACAGCAGTTTATGTTACTTTTATTTAGGTTACATTAGGTTAGGTTAAGTTTTTGTAGGTTTTGTTATGTTTTTTAATGTTTGTTAGGTTGCTTATGTAATAACTGTGTGCACACAGTTAATAATGTGTTATTTTCCTTTTTTTCTTTAATGTACGCCTTCACCCCATATTTTTTCTGGTCTTCATAGCCCTCCTCACAATGGAGTTTTGTTGGACGTATGCATAATTATTACTTGCAGCACATTGTTTCTATCGTTTTAAGTAAAATGGACCAAATTTAATCTTTTTCAGGAATTTTTTTCTGCGATTTTAGCATGAGTAACTATTCTTATCATTTACCAACTAGCACGAGATGTTACATGTTTTAATCCCTCATTTACACTCAATGTCAAATTACAGTAAATCTATGTAAAGAAGTTTCTGAATAGTGTGGAATTTTTAACTTATTAATAGGGGAAACTTGTTAAAAATGTAAGCTTACCATTGCACAAATGGAAATGGTTAACATACTGTACTTCAAACTTATTTAACTAGAAACTTTTTAACAGAGTTTAACTGCATACTAGCCCACTTTCAAATACGCAATGGTTTTTAAATGCACCAAATACAAATCAACATTTATCCATTATTCCTTCGCCGGAGAATGGGAAAAATTTATACATTCAGTAAATGTGGTCAAAAGGACTTAAAAAAACTTACGAGTTAAATAGTTACCATTATCAAATAAACTTTACTTACTTGCACACTGTGATAAGCTGCATTATCCAGCGCTACTACTGAAGGGATAGGAAGGCTTGGAATATGCTGGTGTTCCAACCAATCTTCAAGTATGGGCCCATTGAACAGCTTATGGTAGTCACCATCTAGTTGTTTGGTGAAGAAGATAAGTGGTTCCTCTAGAAAACCCTCTTTTCCATTGGCATGGACGACGACATGCCTCTTAGATTTTCTCTTCTGGGTGCTGCTGCTCACATCCTGCCAGGTTTTACGAGAAAAGCCTAAAGGAGGGAAAATTTTGCACAATAGACAATTTGTTTTGTAAGGGAAAATTTTCATTGTATCACAAATATTTACATGTTACCTTAACTGTGAAAACAAGTTAAAACAGAATTGACCTTAGTATGAACATCAACACCTTGAGTGTTTATAACTGCACACTGTTTGTGTGTACATTTCACTGAAACTACATACAATACAAGGTCACAACCTTTGCTAACACAACCCTTCTTCTCTTAAGGTTTACTAATGAAAAACTCTGCTACTGTAATACTGTAAAATAAGTTCCCAATACCAAGACCCTTTCCTGAAAGACCTTGTATGTAAGCTTACATGTTACCTGAAAGGCTGCTCTAATGCAAAGTGTATTCCAAAACAGTGAGGCCCCTGACACATCAATTGAATTTACTCAAATCATAAAACAACAATTTAACATTTATTATGCAAACTGTTTTATACTTAGGTAGTTAGCCAATCAAGGAAACATTTTAATCTGAAGTGGAAGAAGTGACAATCATATACCTGAACAAACCATTTAGGCCTATAGGAAGTCTAAGACAAATGCACTAAAACATTATTGACAAAGAACGTATTACTGCCACTGTATACACTCTTTACATTAAAACCCATTCATGTACACAGGGGTGTAGCTAGGAATTTGAGAGTGTGGGTTACCTGTACAAAAACTGTAATACACTAAAAAAATTTAATTTTTACATCAAATTCTGTAGATCTGTTATAAACACCCCAATTTTATTTAACAAAAAATCTCAACCATGGTTAACTTTCACAGCCACGTCAAGCAAATTCTTCTGTTCTTCTGTGCTGCCCAATGCTGAACTGCAGTTTTCAATGGGTACTCTTGGACATCTGGACCTTCCAGTGAAATGCGTAGCAGGGAATCGAGCGTGAACTCACCCAGTCTGTTTCTTAAGTCAGTTTTTATGAGCTTCATTTGAGAGAAGTCTCTCTCACAGTCAGCTGTGTGAAGTGGAATGACTGTAAACTTGTGCAAGTTTGGCTATATTTGGAAACAGATTTTCAATTGTTTTGTCAGTGCAAAGAAAGTGTACAACTTCTGTACATGTCT
>PNEQ01020243.1:0-21874 GCA_003012365.1 Medauroidea extradentata | reverse complement strand
CTGCCTGCGCCGAAAAACAAGTATCTACGAGTTCTTGCTTGCCGGTCAGCACTTGTAGGCGACGCTTGCAAGCCGGAACCAGTTTTCTCTCTGAACACACACACTACTTATCGTTCGAACTTTTACTCGCGCCGGTCAGCGCTTGTCGGCGCTTGTTAGCAAGCGCTTGCAACCAGCTTTCTTTGTGAACGCACCCATACCAGGCTTTCTGCAAAAGCTTGCCGGATTACATTTCACTTGATTTTGGATTGCCATAGCAAGCTTACTCACGAGACTTGCTGCAAGCCCGAATCAAGCTTGCTGCAAGTTTACATTTCACTTTAATTTAACTTGCCATAGCTGGCTTGCTCAGAAGTCTTGCGTGCAAGCCTGAACCAAGCTTGCGACAAAGCTGTATTAAACTTTAATTACACTTACATAGCAAGTCTGGTCATGTGATAAGCTGCAAGCATCCTGTTCTCTATACTAAGCTGATATTGCATTGAAATTGTACTTAGTAATCATCATTCATGAAATATTTTCTAAGTGTCTATAAATAATTCTCGAACTTGATTTAAACTTAACTTTGTAAACGAACAAGTATTTTGAAAAGTAACATTGTTTCATATGCTAGCTTAACAACTATTACGATATTACGTATAACTGCAAGTAAACAGATATCCTTACTGTTGTTAGTAAATTTACAAACATCAGCATTTCCATAATAAAGTTCGTTCTCTTACAACTGAATCGCACTACTACACCTGTTAAGTATTTGCAACAGTCTAGTGGTTAACATACTTGCTTCGAAGCCAAAGGTTCGGTGGTTTCAATCTTGGCACAAGAGCCGAAAATTAATGATTATTAATTAACGTCACAAGTCGATGAACAAGTAATGTTTAATATGTAAATTTGAATGATAGTGACAATACTGCAGAAAATAAAATTTTGATTTATTGTGCAGGCTTGAAAATTAAGCTTGCAGCAGTCTTGCAAATCTAGTTTGCAGCAAGCTTATAAATCAAGCTTGCAGCAAGTTAGAAATGTGTAAACTAGGCAATTTGCAGTAGGCTTGTAACAAGGTTACTGGCTTGCATTGGCAAGCTTGCTACAAGCTTGTAGCAAGTTTTTTCTGCTGTCTGGGTAATGTGGTGAAAGGGACGGTTAAGTATAATCTAAATTAGAGGGAGGATATCTTATAACAGGGAAGTTGTTATTAATATTTTGATGAATAGTTACAAATGAGCATAATTTAATACATTACAGTAAGCAGAGGTGACTTTGTTACACTTCAAAAAAAAATATTTCTCACATATATGACAACAGCAGTGAGTAAAAAAATGTACTTGCAATACATTCCAAATAATAAATGTCTACATGAAATTTAACTAACATTTACACCCATCTGAAACACAACGAAAAATTCAAATGGTCAAAAAGTTTGCCAATGTGGCCAATGTAATCCTCGCTTACGGTACTATAAAATGTTACGTTAAGGGTGCCGCCTACCTCACGCTTCAGATGCATTGCAGTGTGTTCGTAAACCGGATGTTCCTACGAAAATATTCCACGTGTGCCCATTGTGCCAATGTACGAAAAGAAAAGAAACTTAAAACAAGGTCGGAACCTCATTGTTAAGACACCACGCTCATTAAAAACATGGTTTCTAAGCCCTCCAACATAGCTAAAAACTGCTTTTTCAAAACTGGCGTACTTCAATATGTACTAACCGGATGTATGTGAAACTCAGATTGCTACCTGCACTGAACTTAGCTGCAGACTTTCCACCAATAAAATTATATGGTCACCGCTTAAAGTCCCACAGTAAAATCTGTTCGGCGGAATCTTGCACGCTAGTTCCGCACTTGGATCGTTGAGCCGATAGTGGCATTTGATGCGCGCTTTAAGGTCGCCCTTATGTCTCCGTCATTTCTGAGCCTCTAACGCGCAGGTAGACGGCGCCCTTAAGAACAGTCGCGTGTTGTTATTAATTCATTTCAGAGCCGCGCTTGTAAGGCCATGATCCATCATTTCTACAGCTATTACATTATCTTTTAATCCTAAACGAGAGCAGATATTGAAAAAATGTTGCACAACTTCTTTTTAAGTGTATACTATGATAACAGATGTTTTCAAGAGAAAATTACACAATGGTTTCAGATAATTGTGCAATTAAGGAAATTCTTATTAATGAACAGATTATCCAAATGTAAATAATTTTGTCTATAAAAATTAGGCTACGTAGGAAAAAACTATCTTTAACACAAATATGCAACCGATTTTCGAAATTTGCTCTCGTTGAGGAATTAAAAAATAATTATTGTGAAAGCAGTGGAAATTATGGAACATGACCTTAACTGTTGTCGTAGGCTGATTTCACATATCGCTACGGCGTATGGTACATCCATTTGAGGCGCTTACGGAAACTAATTCGGATACACTCGATAGCGAGTAAATCGGTCGGAAACGTCATGCGATGAAGATCTACCGGCCCTCAAGATCTCAAAATGTTCAACTCGATTCCGGCACCGGATCCCGTAGATCTACCCTGCTCAGGAGCAAGGTAGATAGCAGCCAGCAGACGATACAAAACAAAGCGCGCGTAAAAAGTAAACTAACAGACTCCTGCATGTGTACATAATAGAACATATGCTGTAAGGCGGTTTGAATGCATGTTCACAGAAAATACGGTGTCGGATCGTAGTATTTTTGTTTAACAAGAAGTCTGGAACAGTTTATCAAGTAAAACTGTCAGCAGAGTACGTAATTCAGGTATGGAATATTTTATTATTAGTACTAGGCAATTTTAATACTACATTCGTATATTATACCAGCACAAAAGAATATTCTTCAATGTTTTAACCTGGTCTGATAACATAGGTCTGCCAGATCGGCGACAGAAATTGCCGCTTCTGCAGATTTTGCTATATTAAGAAAAAAGGCCGCTAAGTAACTACTTTTCAGATTTACGACCGCTCCAAGCATCAAACGACTGAGTAGATCCAGTCACGTGACCAGCACTACCGACCCAGTAGGTTTCCGTAAGCACTTTTGGGCTGTAGCCAAATTCACTATAAACCAATAGGCCCTAACGGTCAGCTAGAGCGTTTTGGCGAGAATTTTTGTTGTGATATCACGTCAAACCGCTAGACAACAGCACCCTAAATTCAACTGATTTCATATGTACGCTGCCAACATAAAAATTCTAGAAAGCATTTTTTCGTTGCACGGAGAAAATAAAAATAGCAGTACGATAAATACGTAAAGATGAAATAAAGCATGTCAAAATAATAAAATACAATAATTATACAAAAATAACATCAAAATAAGTGTTAGTTTCACCTCATACCACTAGGTTATTTTTCACAAGTTATCTCTTAGTAAATGCATAGAGCTGTCCGGTATTAGTCTCTAGCACGGTCGTAGGACAGGTCTGGACACTCGCCTATCTACCAATGTAGCTTGACCCCCTTGTTCTTTGGCTGCAGTTCGTCAAGTTACCAAGAATGTTGTACTTTTTGGCGCTGTAATCCGGGCGGTCGGATTCAAACTCCGCCCACTTTTTCCATTGTTAAAATTATAAAGTAAATAAAGATTATTGGAGCCACGATTTAAAATTGTGAGCGAAGGAAGTATTTCATAAATTTATAAAATATACGTTTTGATAAATAGTTTATCTCAGTGGGAGGGAAGTGGGCGGAGTTTGAGCTCGACCGCCCGGATTACAGTGCTAAAAATGTATAGCATTATCGGTAGTTTGGTGAACTGCAGCCAAACAACAAGGGGGTCAAGTTTCCAGGCGAGTGTCCAGACCTGTTCTTCTACGACCGTGGTCTCGAGGGTATTTGCTGTAGCATCTTGAGTTGATGTGGCTCGCAGGCCAAGCAGACGATGACAGGTACACAGACATACCTCCAGTAAGATGTTCTTCGTGTTGTTATTCCTGTCCTGATTTTGGTCGGTTGTAGAAGGGAGTTCTGTAGTCCCGATATGTCCACTTGGGTAATCGAGAACCGTTGTTTGGAATTCCTGGCCTGGTTTCAAAACTAGGTATGAGGGCGTGTTCGTGGCGAGCCGCTACGCTAAGGCCTGCCCACGATGGAATCATCAGCAGAATTTATCGCTGCTTTGAATTATAGTAAGTTGTTGCTGTGATATGCAGTAACAACCCTCCAAGTAACACACAGCGGTTAGAGAATATGGCAAGCAGCTCAGTCCGTGTTACATGTTTCCATTTTGTACGGTTTCAAATTATACACGTTCATTTTTAGTAAAGAGTATATGACTTTACAAGTTACCTTAAAGAATCACCATTTTAACATAGTGGACTGTCAAATATTTTTAGGAGAAATCGATCTTATTGAGACAATTTTAAAACCATGCTGGGATGTGGGTATTTATTTTAACATCTTTGATATTGTGCGGCATTGCTCTATGTGATACGTTTTATTTAACAGAACTCAGTGAATTTGAGAGTTCTTTTTATTGTTCTGCACTAAATTAAAATTTAAAAAAATATAACAATGAGAAAGGTGAGGTCAAAGAGTATGTAAACCAAAGGAGTTGAAGTAGTACTACGCAAAAAAAAAAACTTGTCACGTAAGTTTGCGTTTGTTTAGGTCTGATCAAACCTAACATTTTACCTAACCTAATATAATATAACCTAATATAATCTAACGTTCCCTAACATAACCTAACCTAAACTAACCTAATGAATTGTTTTACTTATGACTATTTCTAAACACTCTAGAACTATTCTGAACAATAACAATAAACAATAATTGTTTGTTCGGGGAGTCGCGGTGGCCGAACGGTAAGATCATTCGCCTTCCACCAAGGCGATCCGGGTTCGATTCCCGGCGGGGTCAGTCCCCGGATTCTCGCATGTGGGAATTATGCCGGACGATGTCGTCAGTCGGCGGGTTTCCTCGGGTATATACCGTTTCCCTCACCCCCCTCATTCCGACGCTGCTCCATACTCACACCATGTTAGGCCTACCTCTCACCAGCACAAAAAAAAAAAACTCGATGTTAAGCGCTGACCAAATTCTCTCATTCACTCATTGTTTGTTGGCAGCATTGAACCAACCTTTGTTGTTTACTTTAAGGATATGACTTTAAGTGAGCACTGAGCTGGTACAAAGTTATATTTCAGAATTTCTGTTGCGTTGAACATGTTATATAATATGTTTTGTGGTTAATAATGGTGTTGTCAGCAAGTAGGCATTATTAGATGTAACAAGTAAACAATGGATTATCAAAGTATGTGTATTTTAAATACTACAACTATCAAAATATTTTGAATGTACGAACAGGCGAAGTAATACACACTGCAACAATAACGGACAGTGTATTTAAATGACCCTTGCTGCCGCGTCCTTGTGTCTGCCCCTGACATACAGTTCGCCGAGGTAACGACCGGGTTCGCGATTTCCGTTGGGAAGGCAGACGGCCACACACATCGAAGGCGGTTCACTCCCCAGTTCTGAAAGCGGATATCTGACTCACGGCATCGGGGAAAAATGCGTCCGTAATAGCGGTGGAAGGAGGCGTGGGCGGGGAAATTGAGACATTGAACCACTCGTGACTCAATCCTGTTTCCTTCAAGCTACTGACACGTCACTGTCACGGCGAATTAGTTTTGTAAACATACAACGCCCACTTTGCACGCACATGGCCTCGACCGCCGACCTTGTGTCTTCAATATCCGTACGCTGTTGCCACATTGTAGTCCACTGATGTAGTACATGACCTGATGAAGTAGCCCTATACTCAAAAATTAATTATTTCGTACTTCAGTGTTCACTTATTTGTTTGCAGTTAATCTTGTTGAATACCGAATACAGAACTCCATTTGTATCGTACTAAAATTACTAATTATTAGACCACCCACTAGCGGAGTTTTATTTTGCGTTTATTCCTAATATGCTACCTGTTATAGCAACACGTTGATGCATGTTCTTTAAATTAAATTTTCCGGTTTCCAATACATCAAATTAGTACTCGTCCATGTTCGGCGAGGCACTTTTGGGCAAACATAAAGTTGTAAAAAATAGAGGGTATGCGGTGGATAAATAGAACAATACATTTACGAATTTCTCTAGTCCAATGTTCCATGTGCACTTTTTCTCGAGGGCAAAGTGAAGGTGTGGGTATGTTTATCATTATAAAAATAAATAAATTTCTGTGAATAGCTAAATGTAACAGAAATTAGAATGCAGTTCAGAGAAAAAGTTGTAACAAATAATTTAATTTCAAACTGGTAATAGATATCGGATAGAAAGGAAGGGCTTAAAATACTTTTAGCACAGTTTATGACTGAAGTCTAACCACCCTGCCACGAACTTGACATACTGGGGAATGTGCCAGTGACGATTTACAATTTATTTAAGTTGTACTTATGGACAGTTTTTATGTACAAAGTCATTCTTCAGCTTCTTGGAACAATGACATATGTGAGCAATGGTTGTCTCGGTCTACGTTCGGACTAGGACTTCGAGTTTCCAGTTCTTAGACCCGAAGGGGCCGCGGTGGCCGAATGGTCATACCATTCACCTACCGCCAAGGAGATCCGGGTTCGATTACTAGCGGGATCGATCCCCGGATTTTTGCATGTGATAATCGTGCCGGACTATGACGTTGGTTGGCGGATTTTCTCGGGGATCTCCCGTTTCTCCCTCTATTTCATTCCGGCGCTGCTCCATACTCACCTCACGTCACCCCTCACAAGCTCTAAAGACCTCGATGATAATCGCTGACCAAAATCTCTTATTCATTCATTCAGTGCCAGCCTCCGTAGCGTAGCCAGGCGCCGGTCCACGGTGCAAGAGGTCCTGGGTTCGAATCCTGGCACGGTCATTAATGTTGTGTTGTCATTTCACCACACTTCACTCTCATCGGCTTTGAATGCCTCGTTGTTAGGACCGCAAACCCTCTCACTTTACACCCACGATCTTCGGTATACATATATCATCACAGTCAGGAACATGACAACTTCTCCTGCGGCGGTACTACATTGCTTTTGGACACGTTCCAAACTGGCTGGTTTCTGACGTTGTCTGCGGAGTGGTTTCTCATTGGAAGTTTCCCTCCAACAAAACAAGAAGTTTCTACCTGTTACGTAACTCGATAATAGGAATGGTCACCTTCTTATATACAAATATTAGCTTTGGAAAACGAAAGATATTTCTCATAGATTACATTTAAAAACTTTGAAGAAAAATTAGAGACTGACTGTGGTCCGATTGATAATTCAGTTTTTTATCATAGTAAGTTTGGTTTATTAAAAACGCCATTAAGAGCTTATTGTTTAATAGACTTTGTTACAAAAAATATTAAACAAATTTCGATTAAACAAGTAAATGCGTCATAATTTTACCACGCTGAATTTCCTCTTGAAACTATTTAGCTAATAAAAATGCAAATTTGAATACAGTTGAAACTGAAAATACATTTTGCCATTCTTTCCTCAGTAGATCTACTGGTTTATGGCAGTTACCGAGTGTACTAACTAATCTACCATATTTCCTGTTCAAGCTTCGGATGGCTTTGTCATTTTCAATTCGTTCTTCTAGATACACAATAAATTATAATTACTGTTCGCAGGCCAACTTGTTCTTCTGTAAACAAAGTCCAGGTAACTTTCAGGAAACTTTTTGAGCTTCGGTGTGACAATGCGTCGTTACGAAAAAAAAAGTCCAAAAGAAATCCAAACAAAAAAAAAATAAAACTCATATTTTGAGTAAGTTTACGAATATATTTATTACAGTTTAAATATTGGATCAAGTGATTACATCAAGCACTAAATTTATGTAACAAAATATGCATAGGGCCTACTAACCAGCGAAAGAAAATTGTGTAAAACTGTCCCAAAGTCGCCCTGCATGTCCAAAGACACCCTAACTTATGGTAGTTGAACGTAATTTCTACAGAGAGTGTGCAAAATGTACTTTTGTGATTTAATTATTTTCTCAATTGTGTTGGTCGAAGGATATTAACAAATATTAATGAATTGGTACGTCTCCTGAATTATAACTCGAAAATAATACAAATATTGATAGTTTCTTGTTTTATTATCCTGTTGTCACCGTTTTGAATTCCGTGTAATAGAAACACAACGAGCGAGAGCATTAAGGCCTACTCTTGCTTGCTCACCAGTTGCCTCACCGCCTCTAGGCGCAATGCGAGAAAATATCGCCAGTCTTTCCCGCTAAGGCCGGGTCTAAAATAATGAGTTTATACACTCTCACTCTCACCCACTCTGGTTCATTTTCAATCAAATTGAGACAGCCACCCTAGGATGCACCCTCGAAGCACTGCAACCTAGCAACGAAAATCTAGCCATCCCCTTGACACTTAAAAAACTACGCTGTGCACAGAGACGTCGTGTTTCTCTCGATTGTGAATGAAAACAAATATATCTTCCCAACAACGAGCTATATAGTAAACATAGAGGGGCGGAAACAGCAATCTCCAAGGCTCTGAGGTGAAGCCCAATTGAACGTGGTATTTTGACTCTAGATAAAATGGCGGACTCTTATATCCGGTCGAGAGACGAGAGCGATTATGCTAATTTAAAAACATTATTACAGTATAATATACCGTATTACAATAAATATTGGCATTTTTTCCTGTGTTTAGCGGAAATATAGTGGAACTATAAAGTAACGGATTTTATGCGAACATAATGACAGATTTTTAACATAATGTTGGACACACTGCTTTTCGCCATGTTTTCTGAGGTCAAAACAGCCGTTCAATTGGGCTTCACTTTGGAAGCGTTTCCGCCCCTCTATGTTAACTATATAGCTCGTTGCTTCCCACAGAGTGGGCGAGAGAGTGCAGCGAAGGAGCATTGTCGCTCACTCTGGCTCACTCTCCCTTTCGCCCACTCTCCCTCGAATTCGGGACAGCAGAGCGTACACTCTGTGAGTTAAGAGGGTGTGATAGAGTGCTCTCTGGGCTATTTCAGACACAGTTTAAGACTCCTAGGACACAATGCAACACAAGACACTCGGTATAATAAAATCAATAGGATTTCGGCCGTCATGATAAAAAACCACGACTTTACCAGGACAATTAATGAACCTATTTCCCTAAATTTGGGTGCAGATTAATCCGAAATGTTAACAGTAGGTTACGTATGTCTGGAATTATGAAATAATATCATAAAATGTTCGTGAATGAGAGATTTGGTCAGCGATTAACATCGAGGTCTCTGGCGCTGGTGAGGGGTGACATGAGGTGAGAATGGAGCAGTGCCGGAATTGTCTTTTTGGTGGGGGGGGGGGCAGCAGATCTCCGAGAAAGCGCGCCGAAGCGGCATCGTCCGGCACGATTTCTCACGATTTCTGTATATGAAAATCCAGGGACCTGCCGCACCGGGAGTCGAACACGGATCGCCTTGGTTGGAGGCGAGTGCTCTAACCACTACGACAACTAAGCCCCAGTAATAAATGTTCATGTCATGCTATATTTTAACATGGTGGACACACAATAATAACGTATATTAAAATTTAAGCGTAAATAATAAAGTGTCTAAGTGTTAAATTTGCTTACAATCAGGCCAATCAATAGTTCTCCAAAACATAAATAAAAAATAATGTTTTCATAGGAAATCATCGAAATTGATGACTTGTATCACAAAACACAACATAATCAAATGAAATTAAAGTCACTTTACCGTACTTACTACTGAATGTGCACCGAGTTTATTTATGAAGTTTGTTAATAAGATTTATCGTGTTATAAAAAAATACTCAAATGGCCAACAATTAAAAAATATATAAATAAGGTAAATACAAATAAGCGCAAGTCGCTGGACTAAGCACTAAATGTGTACAAACTTTAATAAAATTAATAAAATACCCACTTTAAATATATAATACGGCAAAAAATTGTTAAAAATTGCCGCCATTTTCTTAATTCAAACCCTGCATGAGCAAAATAAACAAAGGTCCAGTCACTTTACTGAGTACTAGGCTATATGCCTACAGAGTGTCACGAAATTTTGAAAAATGGTTGCTCAGATATAAAAATGGCCGCCATTTTGAAAATATGAACACGGTGTGAACTAAATGCATAATAGTCAACTCAACATGACATTCGGTCGACGGTCGACGACATTTTAAGGAAAAACGCGCAGACAGAATGGTGATCTCGTTCGCCTACTTTTCCCTTCAGAGAGTAGGCTGAAAACAGTAACCCAAAAAAGTTTCTGCCAACTTTATGAACGAAAATTTTGTCTGAGTGATGAATTCCTGGTGAGCTAACTATTATACTTCTGCGAAAGAGATTGCATTAAACTAGGGCTCTATAAAGGGCTCTGTAAAGACTAGGTATAATCGTCCGCCATTTTGGGTCTTTCGAAGCTACCGCTAGCGAAGTCATGCTCGCGCGGCCTAAAATTACAGAAACCTAACTCATCACCAATCGAAACTATTCGGTCAATCGACTTAAAAAAAAGTACAGAGTATAATTGAACAATCTTGTCAATGACGCTATTCATTAATTTTCTTTATGACAGTTGTTTACTATGTAAAAAAAGTTTAACAATGGCATAAAAATTTTTGACCGGAAAATGCAGGGTAAAATATAGTAAGCGAGAAATTTTTTTGTTTTACGAGATAGATGGGGGTGTCAGTGGACGAAACTAAAAGGATAGTATAAAATTAACATTTATGCCCCTCTTGGCGAGTTCCGCGAATCGCTGTTGTTTTGGCGGCAGGTTGAAGACAGAATATCTCTGGCGCGCGGCGCCGCGCCGTCTAGCTCAACGACCTGACTACGAAATATTCCTTGGTTTGTCCTCATAGTATTTAAGACATTAATTTTAACTCTACACTTAGTATTTATTATAACGTATTCAACTTTCAATAACTGATTATAGGGTTATGTACAAAAGTATACATTATCGAACATAAATAAATTTACAAAATCAAATATTTAATAGAAAATTAATGCAACATCCTTAATTTCACTAAAGATAGATTTTTAAATCTACAATTTTTTTTAAAAATTCATTTAAGAATTTTGACTCTCCCACAAAATAGGCGTAGGCCTACATAAAACTGGAAATATATTTTTTTATTTACTTAAAGGCACATTTTCAACAATTGATAATAAATGCATGAAAGCTAATTCATCTTATGTCTATATTAGGGTTTTTAAATTTATCATAACTCATTGAAACGCAAATATAATATTTTTAACTTTGTACTATTTGCTATGCAAGTATTCATACTAATATTATCGAGGCTACAGTAGTAAAAGACGCAGTTATCACATTTAAAAGTACAGCTTTCATTCAATTTCTTTAACATTCTAAAAATTTCAGTTTGTTACAAATAAAAGAACGTAAATTTTTAAAGAAAGTAATTCGAGAAAATTGGCCTTATTACAAATTATTGGTATGTAATAGCAAATACGTTTGTGTTTTGCGTTACTAATGCAAAATTCATTATTACTAATCGGACAGATCGATGCATCTCTACTCTGTTGCTAAAACGGTAGTTTGAAAATTTATACATAGTGTGTCCTGAAGCTGTAAACGAAAATAGTTGCTGCTAATGAATTTGTTTTTAAACTGAATTTTTGAGGTTTCAAGTAGTTTGTTTACTGATATGAATTTCAGATTTGTTTTAAGTCAATCTAAACTAAATTACAACATACTGCCTATCATGTAACGGTGTGAATAAATTATTTTTTGTACTGTAGCTGCCCTTCACTTATTTTGTGCAGACAGTAGCTACACTTATTTATAGCGTTAGGATAATAATTACAAATCTTTCTTCACTCACTTGTGCAAGTGCTAATTTTTTTACAATACGACGAAACATGTTAGTTATAGTCTATGACTGTATATCTGAAACGTAGCATGCTTACTTTTATGCCCATTAAGCCAAGCTAACAAACACTACATTTCCGTAAATTTGTGGAAAACAGTATGGAGAAGTGCCACATATTTACTGTAGCGTACCTCGTAAATATAACACACGGTATCTTACATCTATATTCAAATACTCTCAGTAAACATGTTTGGATATAATTTTGTATTTATAAGTTCTTTACTTTTTAACTGTATGTCTGTAAATAACGCAGTTATCGCCCAATACAAATTAATGCGGGAATAGTAATTTCTATTCTATATCTACATTATCACTATGGATATTCATAATGTAGGAATTTCCGTTATCAACTAAATACTTGTGAGAAAAAGGTTACATACAAAAGCCTATTAAGATTTACAGTGAACCTTATTAATAATACAAACCACGTAAATATAAAGATCTCATTACCACTAAGTCATTTTCGTTTCCCTAAGAATGAGATGAAAAATGTAACACTAACTTAAACGCTCTATAAAAAGTTCCCTTGTACACCACACAACGTCAGAACCACGATATCCCTGCAGAGGTTCCTCATTCATTGCGATAATTCGGCAAAACGTATCTTCTCACAAAAATTTGTGGCACGTGTTTTACTATGAACTGGCCTTGAGAGGCAATAATTAAAAATAAAAGTTAACGTTCGTAAAGATCTTTATATAAAAATAATGTAAAAAGTCCGTAACAATAAGTAGGAAAAGGAATATTTCGCGAGTTCAACGACATGCGTGTAGGAATCCATTTCCCTGTTTATACACAAGCCCCGACCATTTATCCACTAGCTGCTACTCACTGTAACAACACACAGTGAACTAACAGACGGGCTCGAGTATGCACAGTACAGTCGTTCACTGAACTCGCGAATTATTCCTTTCCCTAACAATATGTGACCAAAATATGTGTTTTAGAATAAGGGTATGTCCATGAAACAATATTGTTCGAAACACATTAATTTCTTGACTACATAAAACATATACTATGTACTTATATAACGGTAAACAGATAAGAGTAGTTTATTATACGATTGCTGTTTATTGTCTTAAAAATTCATGTGACAGTTGCGGCAGATCACAGGTAGCTCTTTAAGGGACGAACTTGGTAATGTAAAGGATGGGAGTTCTAATCTAGGTGTCGGTTCAATTGTTTTGTTATATATTCATTTGAAATATAATTGAGGTTCTATGCTGTAGTGAACTTAAACAAAATGTAAATAAAAATGCAATATGCATCGCACCGCTTCTGCGAAAAAAAGAAAACTAAGTCTTAGTGCCACTTTGCATGAACAATATTCTTTAAGTGATGAGACTGTGTTAAACTGTGAGCAAAATAACTGCATGTTGTAAAAATTGTACATATTTTAAAAATAAAATTATGTTTAGTCTCTCTTCCACTATACAAAAGGGATTCGGTTTGATGCTCTATTTTAGGTTATTGATTTATAAATAGAATAAAATAAATTCAAAATTTTCTACATGATATCAGTAAAGAATAAAAAAAATTCTGTAAACCATAATTTCAAATGTATTCAATATTTATTTTTGTGATATTACAAAATAATGTGTAATTTTAGCTTACATTGCGGGTGACCAAATAAAACTATAAGAAAAGTAAAATGTTTGGTACACAGCAGTATGTAAATGAATAACTGTTTTAAAAATATAATTTATCGAATTAGTATTTGTGAACTTAACTACTGTGAAAATACATATGTACATTTGTTGGATTCAATCTTTTTTCCGGTGTCTCGCGGTTTATTACTGTTCGTTGGCTACTTATTTTTAACATTTACATCTTACGTTACAAAAAGTTCATCTCAAACTGCTAAACAACATTTTATGTTTAAAGAAACAATTAAAAAATATAAAAGTATGTCATCAAACCTTCATATGTCTAGAGGCAAATAAAAGCATTAGTTTGTAAATCATGTCACTGTATTCATTGTTATCCTGCCAATTGAACAAATATGTCATGTGAAAATATAAAGTATAAACCTTTACGAATAGTTTTGTACTACTGTGGCATGTTGTTTTAGATCTGAAAAATAGAGACGGAAATTTTTGGAAATGCAACTATAACTGAATTATATAAAAAATCTTATTTTCAGTTACATATGTGTTGCGATTTAGTCTAAAATATAATTTAGTTTATATATTTTATATACATATGTAAAGTTTCAAATGGAGCTACCACGAATCCTGTGAACTATTAGGCTTATAGACAAGAAGAGCGCTTGTAAAAATAGTATTTTATGTTCTACGTTACCTAATTAAGTATATAGTAAAACGTAACATTACAAACTAGATACTTAGTAATAAATACATGCATATATATATATATATATATATATATGTATATGTATATATATATAACGGACATTCACATAGTAAATGTTGTGTAGATAAACTAAAAGTGAAGTTGTGTTCGCGTCGTTGAGCGAGACCATACCTCGCGCACGAAATATTCTGTCTTCTACCTGCCACCAAAACAACAGCGATTCGCGTAAATCGTCAAGAGGGGCATATAAACTTAATTTATACTATCCTTTTTGTTTTCTTCGCTGATACCCCCTATCTATCTCGTATAACAAAAAAGTTTCTCGCTTACTATAATTTACTCTGCATTTTCCTGTCAAATGTCAACATGGCATTGTTAAAAAAAAGTTTTAATAACGTGATGGTTGCAGAAAATAAATTTGATCTACATTATCATTGGCAGCATAGTTCTTAAATGCAATATTAAATTTTGAGTACATTTGGCTGAATAGTTTTAGATTTATGATGAGTTTAGTTTGTCAGGTTTTTGGGGCGCGCGAGCATGCATCAGCTTGCGTTAGCTCCGAAAGACCCAAAATGGCGGACGATTATACCCATTCTTTATAGTGCCTTACATTAAACAAATCCGTCATTCTGTGAAAAATAATACTGCTAACATGGTTAACAACATCTGTTAACTAGGATTGCACTAACTGATCCTCTATTCCGATAAATGTTAACTGGTGATAAATCATGGCCCACTTTATTTGTAAAATTGATCTATGTAGTTTTATATTTAAACCAAAAAAATTGTGCTATGAGCTGAGTTTTTTAATTAAAAAGATTGTGCTGAGTTTTGGTAGCCCCTGCTTCACCTCCGCCCCCTTTATTTATTGCTGTTCATGATAAACTGAGGAATTTGTAAACCAACCTCTGAAAAAAAAACAGTACTGCATAGAATTCAACATTAACAATGACTGTATCACTCCTTGTAAGATTTGCAGCGAATCGTCGAACGTACAATCAGTTATCTTAGAATTTAAATGCAACAATTTCGAATAACTATCAAATGACACCGCGATGAAGATTTCCCTGTACGTGGCGCTGTTACCCTATTTAACGATCCAATAAGAATGTCACTATTGTAATATTTCATGCCCCTTATTGGTCTGCAGACAGCTACGTTGTGTCAGACATGTATCACTCAGACATGCATGTTGCGAGAAACCACAGTGTTTTCAAGGGTATGTTGACACAAAAAATTTTCGCGGTATACCATCATTAGAGATGGTGGTTTATCGCGGGAAAACTTGATTGTTTGCTGGGTTTCAACGTAAGTTCAGCTTACCAGAAGATTACTGGCTTTCTCTTGTACGTGGAGCTGTTACCATATTTGACTGAGCCCTTACGAATGCCGCTATTGTAATAGTTGATGCCTATTATTGGTCTGCAGATAGCTACGTTGTGTCAGGCGTATACCACCCAATCACACTTGGAACAAAAAACTACAGTGTTTTCAAGGGAATGTTAGCACAAAAAATTTTCACGTTGTACCATCATCTCTAACCGTCATCCCTAAACTAATCATAATGTTGCATGCTATAATTCTGAGGGCGGGCTGGCTGGGGCTTGTGTCGAAACATTTTGAGGGCTGACCCATGACTCACAAGCCGCTTGTACCCTACGGGAATGGCTTACGAGACTCAAGTCACGTTCGAAACATGATGTAATGTCTATTTTTAAACCCCTGTAATGCTGTAAACCCCCGACTGTTTCGCAGAGTATAAAAGCACCGATTCGACACATTAATGAAGAGTTCGCTATTAGTCGTGTACAGAGGAAGGTGTTATGCTGGTGGAGAGAGACTGGTAAAGACTTCTTGGTGACGTCAGAGTCTACTGTTAGGCGGTAGGCGGCTACCTTCGGAGCAGTGTTGGGCGATACAAGAGGACTGCTGCAACGGGCTGACGGGCGAAGAGGTGCGCGACGGGAGTCGAACCGAAGACCTCAAGAGTGAAGACAGCGGTGCACTCAGGGTGCTGCGCAGCACATGGTGAGCCATCACCACTGCGGACTATTAAGATTGTACACTGTCACTATTTGAGAGACTGTTGATAGGATATATGACTGAATTGTTGTGATTTGTAGTCTTTAATTGATTAATGGTAAATATTATTGTACTTTGATAGTAAAAGTTAATTAACGTTCTGTGGCACAGTAGTAATCGTCTGCATAATTAAGGGTGTTGTGAAAGTTATAGTTGATTTCTGTTTTATGTGTTTTTGTAAGCTATGTGAGCTAGTAAATCAATAACTTAATTGAACTCTTTTATAAGACCTCTATTCCAAAGATCACAGGGAATTGCCCACATAAAAAGTTTTTGGTAAATTTGTAACAATACTGTAGGCCTTCATGTTGGCACGTATGCGTCAATGTATTTTACTGACCCGGGGGAGGGGGGGAGGCGTAAGGTGGGGGAAGGGGTGGGTTGTTAAAAAACTAAGATATTTTCCTCTAGTGTTAGCAGGAGAATTTGTCTATTTAAGTTACAATCGTATTAATTGTATTTTACACATTTCTGAATAAAAAGTTAAAATAAATTCTTCTGTTCTGTTTCTATTATTTTATGTGCCTAAAGGGATGATTGCCACCATTCCCCTCTCTCTAGATCCGTCACTGGGCCCTTGTAAATAACCACGTGGCAATTTTTATATTTACAAATAGCTGAGTGAAAATAGGAACCACGTATTCAAATAATACGGAATATTTTAATCGGTCGATCACACACAGGCGCTGCAAGCTTCGAGCAACGAACACATGGCTATACCTACTATAGACGATACTGAAGGTTATGTAAGCCCTAGGCCCTATATATTTTTCTCCCGTTGTTTAAATGACAACGGCTTTTCGCCCCACGGCCAAAAGGTATGATCAATATCGAAAACGAATTTCAATAACTTGAACAAACATCCATTAACAAAACACTCCATTAAACTCCAGAGACTTCCAGAACATCACAAACACTCAAAGTGCCGAACTCCCGACGCAGGATCCAAAAAACCTAACCGCTTACGGAGGTGGCTACTGAAGAACTATTAAGCTTACAAAATAAAACGCTATTTTGTTTCTGCCCAGTGCAAATCTGCCAACGTCAAAACACAACATTTTATGTTCGAAAGGTGGGTGTTCCCGTGACCGCACGCACGCGTACACATATTTACTTCAAAATGCAACTCACAAATAATGGTTGACAAGTACATGAAAAATTTTATTCATTGTTGTTCGTAACTTAACATTTTATTCGTGTTTGTGCAAAATATAAAATATTTTTAAATAAACGTAAACGACCGTATTTCAGTTTATTTTCTCGTAACGTATCAACAGCCATTAGGCTACACAAGTTGGACAGCACAATACCAGCAACATGATGCCAGTGAATAAGCATATTTTACTTGTGTATTGTTTTGATTTTTTATAATTTAATTTCTAATGGCGGTAAAAGTAATTTTTATTACATAGTGACCGTATTGCAATACCGCTGCTAGACCGGGTAATCAAACAATAATGATTCGAAAATGAAATAAGCGTTGTGTTTATCCTTATATAGTGTAAAGCTTAATTCTACGACATGTTAGACTAAGGGAGAGATTTTGGTCAGCGCTTAACATCGAGGTCTTTAGCGCTGACGAGGTGTGATACGAGGTGAGTATGGAACAGTTCCAAAATGAAGGGGTGTGGGAAACGGAAGATCCCCGAGGAAACCCGCCGACCAACGGCTTTGTCCGGCACGATTCCCATATGCGAAAATCCGGGGTCTGACCACGCCGGGAGTCAAACCCGGACCGCCGTGGTGGGAGGCGAGAGGTCTGACCCCTCGGCCACCGTAGCCCTTACTACATGTTAGAAAGGAAATGTGTTTTCTTACGGGAGAGTTAGGCAAAAGGAAATATTATGCCACTAGTTTCGCTGATATCATCAACGGGTGAAATAAAATATTTAAATCGAGTAAAATAAAATTTAATTAGACTTGAAAACGTGGGAAGTTATTTTATTTTAAACTGACAAACAAACCAATTTAACCTTTTAAATTATCTACTTAATGTAACTTCAAATTCATAAGAGCTCTGTTACAGTCATTTGGGGTGACTTCGTACCGGCCAGGGCAACTTTGCACCCCCACCAGCATAGTTTATAATTCAAATGAAGTATTTCAGACTTTAAAAATACAGCTGTGTTCTAGATGAATTAATGTGTTAATCTTGAAGTTTGCGTAGTGATTGAATACTCCAATGCCATTATATAAAACAAAACGCCTGGTACAAAGTTACCCCAAATGACTGTATTGGTCAAATTTACACCTCTTTAAGATACTAGCGCCCAAGCGGCAGAAATTGTCCCCTTGCCAAACTTCTAACATAGATCTCTCCAGCAGAGTTAACCTTACCAGTGTCTTAGAAGGCCTGGCTCGGAACAGTGATTTCCCGGAGTCCAGCAAGTGTGTCGCTGGCGAGGTGCCAAGCCGTGACGTAGCAACACCTGCCGCCTTGTAGACGCGAGCGGCCGCCAGGAGCGCTGTTGTAGCCTGACTTTTAAGAGTGGCTACTGCTAGCGGCGCGCGGCCAGAGGTGTCCGTTCTGTGACGACCACGACAGATCCGCGAGTCATGACGCTGCAGCTGTTAGTGTGCGTGTGCACTGCGACCTTCTTCGCCGTCGTGCTCTGCTCCGACATCGAGTTCCCGACCACCGCCGACAACAATAGGGACGACAAAATCACTGAGGTGAGGACTGCTTGTTTCATTGTTCCTCATTAAGGGAGGGGGAGGGGGCACAAAATACATTTTTAAGATTTAATCCCCTCAGCACTGCTACCGTCCTTACAGTTTTCGAATGTGAATCAGTTCAAAATAAGTCCACCGTTTACGCACATTCGACTCGGAATCTTTTGCATTGGTAGAATAGTTCCTGACTTTTGAGCATTTGATCATTTGCCATTGGAATTTCGTTAAGGTTTGTGTTGTTAACGGGAGAAGTAGGAAAAAAAGGTTCGTGTTGTCTCGCGCGACAGCTGTGAGTGAGAGATTTTGGTCAGCACTTAACTCTAGGTCTTGAACGCTATGATGAGGAGTGACATGAGGTGAGGACAGCTGTGAGCCTTCCAGTGTTGCCAGATGAAGTCGGTGAATCAAATCCTATCATCTGAAATATTAAGGGGTATGAAAAGAAACAATTTCGAGCGTACGACAACTCGATCGTCAATAAAATCTTAAGTACTAATCAAAATTCTTTGAGACTTTTTTCCCGAGTAGATATTTTATCAGCGGACATTATTTTATGTAGTACTATTCGGTAGTGTGTTTTACTTTCGAATAAATAATTTAAAACTGTTTTTAGAAAAATAAGAGCCCGACACTACAATATCTACAAAAATGGAAAACTGTAATTTTTATAATTTTTAATATGATATCTAAGCCTCTACAATATCCAAATTTCAAAATTAATCGCGTTTCGATTTGAAAATAAAAATTCTATCCGAAAATATCTGTGCGAAAGGTTTACGGATGTTAAAATTATTTTCAAATGAAAACGCGAATATTTTTTAAATTTGGCTATCGTAGAGACCTAGACATTATCACACTAACAATTATAAATATGACAGTTTTTCATTTTTGTAGATTTTGTGGTTTCAATCCCTTTTTTTTTCTAAACACAGTTTTTTTAAGTAAAGCATACTATCGCCCAGTACTATACAGGCCAATGACCGTTAATATAATATCTACTCGGCGAAATATTCCCGCCAATTATGATGAGTAGTTTAGATTTTATAGACGGTTAAGTATTGCAGTCGTTAGCACGATATTTTACCTTTCCATATCCTTTAACGGTCCTCCCTACCTGCGCTTAAAATGCGTTGCAGCGAGTTGCGATTATTATTTTTTTTTACGAAACAACTAAAGACGCATTATATTTGCGAAAAGAACACACACTTCAAACTATGTTGCTATAGTTTCAAAAAATTCGGCACGTTCATTCAAAATCTCTTTTTCGGGTCCCTAAGAATTGCCAAAATGGGGTTTAAAGACTGCCGTATCTGTAAAAGTTAACAACCTTATTCGAAAAACACAACTATAGAGACAGGTATTAGACTTGGAACTTCACTGGACACAAATAAAATAATGTGGTCACCACTTAAAGTCTTACAGGAAAATAGATAATAGTAAAGCACTGCACGCCAGCTGAGTGGCTTGCGCGGAGAGGCGATATTACATTACATACGCCGGTCAACGGCAACCTTACCGCTCCTGCCTTACCCACACAAACGCAACCTATCTAGGAAGGCAATGTTTGTTTCCCCTGAATCTTCCTTCGCATACCTCAGATTAGGTTTTATTTATTTCTTTCTGTTTAGGTCAAATGACCACCATGGATCAGCCAATAGGATATTCGATCTCGGACAGAACACTCATTATTCTCATTTCGCGCGATAGGTGCCTTTCGCGAGTTATTCTCGCGTAACGTCGGCCTGTAGTGGGAGATAATTACTCATTTTGCATCGTATTCCAGCTTAAGGCCTCGCTCTTTAGTTTTGCAGTGGTTTCGTAAATATTTTTTTAACGCAAATTAATACACACAGCAAAAATTCATTCTGGCAGTTTCAACGCTTATATATCATTGTTTGTGTCTAAATTTTTCTGTTGCAGTACACCAAACGGATTTTTAGATTTTTGCCGCTGAAACAGAACATATTTTGTTGTCAAAGTAATCCAAAATGAAGCAAAATGTATTTTTGCTAGCAAACGGAACATTATTAAAATTTAAAAAATTAAAAAAAAAAAAAAAAAAAAAAAAACGCTCTTGCAAAATTGCGTATTGTATGACTATACATATTTTTTTCAATTTTTTCAAAGCATTTGGCTAAAAAATATGCAAGTTATTTGCAATTGTTTTAGATAAATGAAATATCATTGCCTAACCAGTCACTCATGCACGACTGAAGCTTGTTTTCATAAGCAGCAGAGCGCACGTCAGCGGAGACGTAAATGTAGAGGCTGTCGACTTACGTCACTCGAGTGTCCGGGGTCTCCTTGCTATAGTTGTATTAGCGCGTGTTGGACGTACAAGGGACGTGCTACGTGTCTAGCACGCTCAACGAGGCCGGCTCGATTTGCATCCGCCTACATATAGAACTGTGCGTCGCAAGGAAGACATGATTCGGCACTCTGGCGAGTTTCCGGTGCCGACCGCCTTAAGGCCGTTGGACCCCTAAAAATTCAAAATTTTGTATTTGTGCCAAATACTGTTCAACTTTTGCACATCAAATAACACGTCATTTCCCCAAATAAAAAAAAATTAGGCCCCATAGTTTTTGCATAATCACTCATCAAAGTCTCAAAATAGCCATTGCGGTGTAGCCAAAATCAAAAAAAGTCATTAACGCATAAATTCAAAATTACAGGAACTGATAGTTAGTTGTATCAATGCATTTTACGACATGGTTGACAAAAGTTAGTTTTGAAAATTTCAGTAGTAGCCAAAAGTCAAAGTTATGCAAAAATTTAATCATTTTCATCAATTTTTTAAAAATACAAAAAGTTATCGCTTTGTGTTCACAAAAGTGTCTTGAAGTAGCTCACATCATTAAGAATCAATATGAATTATCTTGTTTCTGCAAGTTAATTATTTTTTATTATTTTGGCTACACCGCAACTGCCATTTTGTGACTTTGATAGGTCATAATGCTAAAACTATGGGACCTAAT
>PNEQ01020242.1:0-21873 GCA_003012365.1 Medauroidea extradentata | reverse complement strand
GATGTTTACAAAGCTACAGATTTATAGCTGCAGATAGTTATTTCATAGGCAGCAAGTCTTTAAGTGGTTTTTAGTTTAAGTTAATGGTAAGTTAAATAATTAACAATTTATGTTTGATAATATTGGACTATTTTTGTGTGTCAGGCAAAATTGATGACTGCCGTAAAGAAATTTAGAATTAAATAATTTTTGTGACATATAGATGTAGTAATTTTCTTGAAATTTAAGTTTTTTGTTACTGTTTCATTTGTACAAGATTCTTTCATATTGTAACTAAGCCTCGTGTGTGCTAGCTGTAAATGTACATGAATTTTTTCATAAGTGTACAGGAATGTACGGGAATTGTACAGGAATTCTGTGAGCCAACTTGGGTAGACACCCTGCTGGAGAGTTGTGACGTTTTAAGCGTGAATCGGATTTGTTTATAAACTACTTCACGGGAAATAATAGCGTACATGTAATGGACCGTAAAATGTAAATGTCTTATGCGGGATAATTTTGAACGACTTTAATTGAGTGACGCACATGAATGGATTAACAAGATTTTATAGTCTCTTAATTTTCCCCTGTTTACTGTACTATACACCGACAAAATCTTTTTCTTTATCTTTGGAGAAATGGTCACGCTATGGACGAGTAAATATAGAAAAAAAATGTACATTTGTTATATTCTACACCATACAAAATTTAGAAGGTAATTTTTTAGAAAACCAACATAATGGCCGCACCCCATTTTTTGGGCCTAAAATTTGGTCAAAAATATGCGGCGATTGCGCGAGTAAACACGGTACTGTCGTTATGGACGTACAGTATTCTCGTCTTAACCCATACTTTTAACGAGGTTCCACTGTAGACAAATAAACATGGACTGTGGACAGTAAATAAATAACAGAAGACGACAACATGACACAAGTTCCGTTCAACGTACTGTTGTGTTGTCTTCTGTCATTTGTTTATTGTCCACTGTCCACGCTTATTTGTCTAATTCCATCTTTTTTCACATTGGAATCTGTTTTTTTGGTCTGTGGCCGTTCATCCTTTGTCTAAGGGTATTGGTGGTCAGGCCAATGTACTCTGCATTGCATTGAGTGAACTGTAGCTGATAGATGATGTTTTCCGTAGCACAGTTATAGCTGCCCTGTATGGAGTACGTTTGGTTAGTGAGTCTGCTATTGAATGATGTTGAGGGACGATGTACGTCACAAGAACCACAGCGTGGCCTCTTGCAGGGATGGGAACCTCTGGGGGTGGTGACACTATAAGACGTGGTGTTGGATGGCAGTGGGCTAACCAGTTTGTTGCGGAAGTTGGGGGTCGTTTAAAGACCAATCTGAGTGGTTTACTGAAAAGGCAGTGGGTGAGTGGTGAGGATGTAAGAATTTTGTGGCCACAGTTAAGGATAGTTTTGAGTTTTTCCAGACCCTCATGGTAGGGGACAACCAGAGCGATGTCAGAGTTAGCAGATTTCTTCTATGTGTTGGTTGAGGTTGCATGCTGTATCTGGTTGTAGACTAGTGGTATGGGGTAACCCCTATCAATGAAGGCTTGTGCTATTAATTCACATTGCTTGTTTAGGTCGGTCTGCGTGGAACAGATGCGTTTGGCTCGGGTAGCAAGACTGTATGGCAAGGATTTCTTGGCATGGAATGGGTAGTAACTGTCAAAAGTGGAGGTATTGAAGGTTGTTGGTGGGTTTGGTGTGAACACAAGTTTCAGTTTGGCCATTGTGTAGAGACAGTTCGCACATCAAGAAATATTGCTTGTGATTGAGTAGTTCCAGGTGAATTTCAGTAGGCTATGTGAATTGAGGTTGTTGAGAAAATCAAGGAGGTTGTCTTCGGTGGAGTTCCAAATCATAAAAATGTCATCTATGAAACGCATCCAGCAGTGTGGACGAATAGGCTGACGGTTTAGGAAGTTTGGCTCGAGTTTGCCCATAAACAGGTTGGCATAAGATGGGGCCATGTGAGGGCCCGTGACTGTGCCCTTAATTTGCAAGTAGTGATTGTCTTGAAACCTAAAGTTGTTGTTTAGGTTCAGTCTTGCCAGTTCAACCAGGAAAGCTATAGAGGGTGTGTTTGGTTTTGGATTACAAGATGAGTGTACTGTATAAACTAATTTTATCAATTTGAGGAGTTAAAGTATCCTGGTTTCATCACATTCAGTTACAAAAATGTTGAATAGCAATGTAAGGGTTTTCATGATATCAACTTTATATAATTTTTTAAACACTCAATTTTTCACTTCATTATTGCTTGGGACAACTTTCAAGTGCAACAATTGATCATTGTTGGGACAGGGTTGAATGAGTTCACTTTTCGTTACAGGTTAAAAAAGAAGTTGTGTTGTATTAAAAAAAGTTGCGTTGTTGATTAAATAAATTTTACTGTTTTAAATACTTAACGTAACAGCTCCTCCATCCTTTTTTCCCAATAAACTAAGTCTATAATTTGAGAGACATAATTTGAATTATAAACAATTTTTTTTGCTCCGGAGACAAAGAACCACTATTGTACTCCCTAGACATGATTCATTTTTGGAGTGGTTTTAGAAAGATGTAAATTCGTTAAAAATTATTTAGACTCAATTCGATATCTTGACGCTTCAAGCATGATGTTAATTTGTATATATAGAAGTTATTTATCTCATTTGCTATGGGTGTTATACATAAATATTTAATAATATTGATTTCTGGTGTTCAGAATTAGGGTGGGCATTATACATGGTCAGATGTTATACTCACTTAGTGGTAATTGTTAGTTATTAACAAAATCCATTCTACTGTAACATTTACTATTTTAAAAATATTTTTTCTGTAATGTTTTTCCATGACAAAATAGTCCATCGTATCTGGGTTATAAATGTTTGTTAACGAAGCAGCACAAAATCATAAGTTTGTAATTTTTGTTTTGTTTAGAAGATTAGAATGAAGGAAATTTTTTTATGTATCATTTTTTCATCATGTGTACAAAAATGGGGCAAACTTTGACAATGTTAATTCCTTGTATTGGCAAAAAAATGTAATGTTTAGATGTTGCTATAGGAAGTACATGCACTTAATTTTAAAATACTGTATTTACTCGTGTATAGCATGCACTTTTATTCCAAAACAACTGATAAAAATTCAGGGGTGCGTACTATACATGGAAAATAGAAAAAAAAATACGCAAAAGAAAGGTCAGTGGTTGGTTGAGTGAGGGCTAAGGGAGAGGGGGTGAAGGCGAAGTTAAAGCCATAAATTGACGGGTGTCAAGAGTAGGTAGCAGAGAAAAAATAGGCGGCTGTCTATCGTGATATAGGGTGGGGAGTAAGAAGCTGAAGTTATAATGGTAAATGGACGGGTGTCAACTGTGGGAGGCAGAGAGAGAACGTTCTCATGGCCAGGTTTTTTTCTCCCCCTTTCCCCTCCTGCTTTGATCTGTAGTAACCTTCGCTGCTAAAACCCTAAAAGTTAATTTTGACGTCTCATAATAAGCTATCGGTCCATGGGCAAGAAAGAAAGAAAAGGCATCATTGTTCTCCTTTTTCCCTCTTCCCCATCCCCACCCGGGAAAGGTATTTGCCGGCGGCTTCTGACCAGCTATCTTTTCATAGGAAAGGAAGGAAGAAAAAAAGAGTGTCGTTCTTTTTTTTCCTTCCCCCACCCCCTCAAACACACTAGGAGAGATAAAAAAGGCAAGCTTGCTGCTTTCACTGCATGTTATCTTAGTGGTGGGGGTATCTCAATAGCTTAGATGAAGGAGGGGGGGGGGGGCATGCTGGAAGCGGCCGGCACAGCAGAGCAAGGCAGCAAGGCACACACGCGCGGGAGAGGGCTGGCAGACAGCAAGCGATCTTGGCAGAGAGACATGCGACCCCACCCCTCCTGGCTCACAACCGCCCTCTCTGCCTTCACACTCTTACAGTGTGAATGTTATCTTTCCTCTCTCTTTTATATGTTGCCAGCTATTGTTCCTTTCTTCCCCCCTCCTTCCTTGACCTCTCCATCATAGCGTCCCGCGTGCTGTTTTGCCGCTCGCTCGGCGTGTTTTTTTTACATACTAGCGAGGCACTAAAAAACTTTTTTCCCTGTAACTTGTTGCAAAAATCGTGGTGCGCACTATACACGAGTGTATACGGTACTTAATATATTTACTTTCTGAATTGAAATACATACGTCCGTATAGTATTTAATGGCACTAATTATCATAAAAATGAAATAAAGGTAAACATAATCACAAACCGTAATATAGTCAAACTTATTTTTTTCCCACCAAAATGTTAACATGTCATTACTTTACAAGATATTGAATTATTGTTTATCTTGTCAAACCTATTGTTTGTATTCAAGTGTAAGAGTCACTCATTAGCACTAAGACTGCACATCATTGACTGTAGCCCTTTGTTGCTGGTTACTACAGTTCTCCAAGATCAGATCACTTTCTTTTATCCAAACATGACTTGTTCATCTGACTTGGTAGCTAAGAAATTCATGGGGGTTTATGTGCCTCAAAGATTATAGCCCAATAAAAGCCGGCCTACTGAAAAAAATTGTGATATTTCTGGGTGTCTTCTAATGTGATAATAAACTAGCAATACTAGGAACTCTGTGGTTCTATGTAATTACTTGAATATGTATAAAACTGAGTGAAGAGAAGTGAAGAGATTTTTGTCGCCACATAACGGGTAGGTTTTTGGTGCTGGTGGGGAGTAGTACTGTATAAGGGAGCAGCACAGGAATGAAGGGGCAGGAAAGGCAGGAGATCCTCAAGGAAACTCGCAGACCAACGAATTTGTCTACCACGGTTCCCATTTGTGAAAATCTGAGTCTACCCAACCATAAATAAAATCCAGGTCTCCTTGGCGTAAGACGAGCAGCCTAGCCGACCTGTAGAAGTATGTTAGATGTATATGTGTACAAGGAGTGTCTAAGTAATAGGTGACATGAAGTGATGGGAGGTGTTTGTTTCTTAAAGGTACTTCACACTGTTCATGAACCTGCTGAACGACTGTAGCGATGCACAAGAGATGGAGAAGGATGTCTCTCGCCAGAGGATGGCTGCCGGGAAGCTCAACACACTGCGCAACGCCACCATCCAGGCCATGTCGAATCTTTTGTCTGCCAACATAGACAGTGGCTTGATGCATTCCATCGGTGGGTCCTCTCTCTCTGCACCGTACATCATGGCTGTCTTGTTTCCTATTACCATAGTGCTTTATGTAGCTCTTTGGTTTTCAGACTAGTTCACTGAACAATTGACTCAATTGCATTTGGGCTGCTAATGTTACTGAGTAGGCAGGAATAGATTCACATGCTTGTAAGCAGTGATGACCATACATTTTGTGTGACTGTGAGCTCACTATGTGTCTGGCTGGGCCAGCTTCATTGTCAGAAATTTTTCATATGCTCAAGCCAGAATGTGGTCCACCAGACAATTACTGTGCAGTTATATATAATTTCTTAAGTTACAAATGGTAAACATGTTTACATCAGTTTATTTATACATAGTGCAGGAAATATGTGTTTATTTGAATAAATAATATGTTATGATTCAGTTAAAACATAACGTGGGGTCTGTTTCATTTGAAAACGCATAAAATATTTCACTGTATCCCTAGTACCTGTTGTATTTTTGCTGGTCACTTTGCCATAGTGTAACTATGGGACAACCCTACTTTAAGAACTTTGATTTTAGTGATTTTACAAATTGATATATGAAAACCATAAAGAAAACGCTTACCATGGAACCCAGCACTCATGAACCAATGCACACCCTGTTTCAAATTAGGCTCGTACAATTAACATAGTCTAATAACTTTAAAATGTTATTTAATTTTATGTGTTCATACGCTCTCACCTTGGGTCTAAAGAATATCAGGGACATATTTATTTTACCAGGGCCAACCCCACTCGTAGTTTACACTGCTGCACCGACTGTCAACGAGGCAGTGAAGAGAATGTTGTGAGAGATGTGTATGTTGGCAGACCTGGGCTACAACAGAGACCTGCAGACGAGGGCGGCCTTCATGGAGGTGCTGACCAAGATCCTGCAGCAGGGTACGGAGTTTGACACGCTGGCAGAGACCGTGCTAGCAGACAGGTTCGAGCAGCTTGTCCAGTTGGTCACGATGATCAGTGACAAAGGAGAGCTGCCTATAGCCATGGCCCTTGCCAACGTCGTCACAACCTCCCAGATGGTAAGTGGTGCTCGCTTCTACACACTTCTCTCTACCAGTAACTGTCTGCAGCGTAGCTTACAGTAACATTGCTCCCTAGGCTCATGTGAATTCTGTAGTCAGTACCAAACCAAGACAAGAAATAAGAATTAGTACTGTAGAACCCCAATTGAAGGAAGTGTCATGGTTCTCAATTTTCTTGTCGCTATATCAATGTTTTCTTAAATCCGAGTTTGTAAAGTAAAATTGGTGTTCTGTTGTAGAGTCAAGTTTTTTGTCGTTAGCCTATTCACAGTTCTTTTTTCCTGCTGCTGATTGTTAGGAACAACCTGTTTTTAAACTGTGCGATATTTGGTACTGGATGTGTGCCTGTATTATGTGTGTGCATGTAGGATGAGCTGGCCCGCGTCTTTGTGACGCTGTTCGATGCGAAGCACCTGCTCTCGCCTCTGCTATGGAACATGTTCTACCGAGAAGTGGAGGTGTCGGACTGCATGCAGACTCTGTTCCGCGGCAACTCCCTCGGCAGCAAGATAATGGCCTTCTGCTTCAAGATATACGGTGCAAGCTACCTGCAGAACCTTCTGGAGCCGCTGATAGGCCCTCTTCTTCACGACACTAGCCAGAGCTTCGAGGTGGACCCTGCCAGGCGAGTTGCATGTCACAGTTCTGTGTCCAGGTTCTGAATAGTTGGCAGCATGAACCTAGAGAGGAAGGGTTTACTGGGAGGGCCACTGTACATCATTGATTTAAAACCATGTTGCTTCATTACTGATGAACACACTTGATGACTCAGTTCCTTGTGGTCTGTAGTGCAGGTGTGCATCTGCATTAGGTTGCTTGGGTCTGCAGGGCTGCCAACATCGTTCCATCTTCATCTGCTTGTGCATCCAGCTTATTCATAAAATTACTAATAATGGATATAATTTATGAATTGACATTAGGAGTTGTCACAACAGTGGAATAGACTTTGCCACATTCACGGTTGTAGGTAATTAGGGGTAATCTGTTTATCCAAATTTTGTATTAATTTTTACTGCCCTAGGTGCTTATATTAAATCACATTATTAATCATATTTTTAGGTTTGTGTGAATGTAGGTTTTTGTTCAAAGAAACGAAAATTAAAAATATGTTACTCAATTTCTCTAAATCAAAACAAAAATGAAAACTAATTTTATGGGGGACTGACCGTGATGAAAGTTAAAGAGAGATTTAAAAATTGAAAATGAATTCACTGTGTATTTATTTTACTTGGACAGAGACATGATCAGCTACATTGTGTTGTACCATTAGTGGTCGTACAGTGTAACAGTAGTTGTGAAATATTCCTGCTAAGAAGACATGGAAAAGTAAGTTAACAGTAGAGGTTTGCAAACATTTTAAAGTTGAAGTTGTTAGTAACTAAATTAACAATATTGATAAGAACTCAAATATTAGTGAAAGTCGAGAGTTTTTGTTTTATTAGAATTTCACTGATTAATTTTCTTTTCAAAACAAAAAATTAAAGTTCAGATTATTCATTATTGTTTTAGTATTAAATTTTATTTCAAACTGCATAAAATTTAGCTTCATATGTTCTGTACGTTCTGACCCCTTCGCTTTGCCATCACCTAACTGGTTTTTAGGATCCTCCAATGTTGTTTCACATGCTCTCTAGTTATTTAGTATTGTGTGGTAACTGTTAAAATTTGTAGTGTTAAAAGTTTACAAAGCTTTCAATACTTTTAGATTGTAGAACTGAGTTTTTTGCTGTTGGACTGAAACATAACTAGAGCTTCAGTAGAGTGTTGGGTTCACAAATATTACTGCAGACAATCTTCCTAACAACTGATTTGAAATTGTGTGGTGTCGGTAACATTGTTTGTGAATTGTTTACACAAAAAATGTTATTAGGAACTTAAGTAGATTATGTACTTTGCATACAATAGAACCTTGGTTTTACGAACTCTGATCTAACGAAACAAGATTTCTGGGAACCATGATTCAGGATTCCCTGTTAACGAACTCAGAATTTATGAAACATTCATTTAGCTGCAAGATTTGCGGAAACCGTGGCATGTCATTTAGTCAGGGTTCTACTGTTGTTAATTTAAATATTTTTAAAGGAAAAGTAAATATTGTGATTTCAGTGCTGAAAGTCTGTTGTGTTTGCGAACAGGTTGGACCCATCAGAAGACATAGAGACCAATCGCAGTAACTTGATAGCTCTGACGGAGAAGGTGTTTGATGCCATAATCTCGTCTGCAGACAAGTAAGTTCTTCCATACTGTGTTGTGGTGTTCTCTAGCATGCCCGGCTGTCAGGCTGACTTGCTTTTGTAACACAATTTTTTTTTGTTGATTCTTAGGTTCTGTATTTTTGTTATAAACCTCTACCCCTTAGAAGTTTTCCCTGATAAGAAGTTTTTAACATCTAGTCCCTTGAAAAACATCTCAACAGAGTTTTACTGTGTATAGTGTCAGCTGCAGTCTATAGTAAGAAAATACTGAAAAGATGTCACATTCTCCTTATGTATCCAATAGATCTCATTGTGTGTGTGGCTGTGCGCAGGTTCCCTCCGCAGCTGCGCAGCATGTGTCACTGTCTATATCAGGTGCTCAGCAAGAGGTTCCCACAATTCCCGCAGAACAACATTGGAGCCGTTGGCACAGTCATATTCCTCCGCTTCATCAACCCTGCCATAGGTACCCAATTTATAACTTCCCATGCTTTGTGATTGAGACTTACACATTGTCTTCCCTCAGTATGTAATCATTCTGTACGAACCATTTATTGAATTTATAAAGTTTTCGTTACACTTTTAAAGTGATGCTGTCAGTAGATTGTATTTTTTTAAATTCCTTCTGATAAGCTTTATACTGATCATGGTTTTACAGTGTATCTGGAAGGTTTAGTTCTGATGTGAGTATGATGGATGTCTGTTAATAAGTTCAGCTTACGGCCCCTTTCCATTCAAATGCTGGTTTTCTTGTTTCCGACTGCGTGAATTGTGTAATGCTGAAATTCATTTGTAGTTTAACACTATTTAATGATATGTTTAATGTTTGCACTGACTGATAATGAGACAAGAGTGAAGACATAATTGATTCCAAACTGGGACGGGAAATTTTCACAGCTGGGTAATGTCCATAAATTTCCATCTTCTGTGCAAAATGTGTGTAATCTTTTGTCATAGGGACTGAAACCCTACTAAGTTTCTGCTCACTATTGTCTTTTGCAGTTTATTTAAGAATACTGATAATGTTAATGGTATATATACTTATTGTGTACATGAAAAAAGCATTGATTGCTAGGTTAGCCAATTAAATTAATAAACAGAAAGTAGAAACTTACAGGCTGGTACTTCTTGATAGTTACACACATATATAAGGACGAATACGTTATTGTGCGGGTGCGCAGTTGCACAACGTTTCATTATCTTAGGTCAGCTTAATGAGATAGCAAGTTCAGCAACACTGAGTAATGGCAGCTGTGCAAGTGTGTGGTTGGTTGCCTTAGCGGTCAGAGAGTAAACTATGGTGTGGCGGGAAAATTAAATTCAAAGAGATGTGGGGGTGTAGAGTATTCTGGGGCTGTGATTGCTATTATCTGATGTTGTTAATGAAGTGGGATAAGTTGAGTGCTGAGTGATAAATGTGTGATGTATGTGCAGTGTCGCCACAGGAGATGGGTATAGTGAGCAGGCTGGTACCTTCTACAGTGAAGCGAGGCCTCATGCTCATGTCCAAGATCCTACAGAACATTGCGAACCATGTTGAGTTCAGCAAGGAGCAGCACATGCTTCCCTTTAATGACTTCCTCAGGGCTCACTTTGAGATCGGCAGGAGGTGAGCCTGTACCCTTGACCCAGCATCTGTTTATCTTGCCTGCCTCTGAATTAGTTTTTTTATCATTTAGTTTTGTTTACACCTGATTATTTAGTTAACTCTAATTAATCTGTGCTAATTGAGGGGGGTCAGTGCTGTGGATAGTAAAAAATTGTTGATAAATCAACTGAGCAAGTGTCGCAAAATCAATGTTATGTTGTAAAATCGAGGTCATGTTGTAAAATCGAGGCCTTGTAAAATCGATGTCTAATTGTAAAATTTATTTCATGTAAAATCAATGTCTTGTAAAATCGTGGTCTTGTAAAATCGAGGTCTTGTAAAATCTAGGTAATGTAAAATCGAGGTCATGTAAAATCGAGGTCGTCATGTAAAATCGATGTTGAAGACTCCAGAATTGTAACATCCTGGTTCTGCTATTGTAGTTTGAAATTAAATTTATTTTTAAGGGGCCATGGATAAGATTTCAAAGCAGATGATCTACATTCAAATAATCGCATACAATGCTGTATTTTAAACAGCATTGTACTGCTTATTTCTTAGCGTGTATATTTTGCATTTTAAGGCCCAGTTAATTTTATTTATCAGTGGTTTTATCAAGTGTGTGTGACTGCACATGCCCTTCAATTAAAAAACTAAACAGGCAAGTTAGCACTCATCGTAGCATCAAGTCAAATGGTGCTCATTTACTCATGTAATGTAACATGTGTATGGAAAGGCAGGTTAGCTTGGTACATACTGCAAAAATTTAAATAAAAAAATTATTTTTTGATTCTTAAAAAAAGTGGTACCGTAGATTTTTTGTTTTACATGAATGACTTGTGTAGAAAATGTGAAACAGTTTGAAATAAAAAAAAGACAGACTTAATAGTACCATTTCAAGAACAACACAGTCATTGACAAATACAAGCTGGTATTCATAGACACGTTATTTTTGCTTGGAAGCGTGAATTGCCAAGTTGTACTACTTCTCCAGTCGCCAAGTAACACCATACTTTGCTTTGTTAGTTGTGATGCTTATAATCGGTAAACTGATCTACTCCTGGATAGAGTGGGGTATAGATATGCATGGGAAACACTTTGTTACAGTTGTGGTGTTTACAGATTAGTTTACAATGCTTCATTATTTTGAAAAGAAGAAGTTAATGTTTTTGAACATTTATTTATGATACTATGTTGTTGACCTGCCTAATGCGAAATTTGAGTTTTTCATTCCATTAAAATGTTTTCATTTTTGCTGCACTTTTTAAGCCATAGTAAGCTCTCGTCTAATGGCATGCAGGTAATTTTGTTTGAAAAATATCCACATCATCTTAAATCATACATTTTTAATACAAAACAATGGTAGGTCCATTATGTTAAGAGTTCAGTAAGTACAACTTAAATTTGAGGACACTACTATTCTAATTTTACAATACATCCTCAATTTGACAGTTATACAAACTATATTTTTCGAATTTAGCAAATTTACCAGGTACATGCTCAAAAATTATTGTGGTGGTAATTAACATTGTGGATTAGCCATGGTTATTATTATCTGCAGCATTGCCCCCTTGGTTCTTTATCAGTGTTAATAGGTTTATTGAAGGTGACAGATACTTTTACTGATTTATAAGTATTATTTTGTGCCTTGTTTGTTTGTGAGAGAGATTTTAGTAAGTGCTTAACATTGAGGCACTTAGCGCTGGTGAGGGGTGCCCTGAGGTGAGTGTGGAGCAGTGCTAGAATGAAGAGGCGGGAGAAATGGGAGATCCTGTTAAAAAAACCACCGACCAACGGCATTGTCCGTGTACCTTGTTTGTAAACACGTCATTTGTTTTTAACAGTGTTATATTATTGTTTAGTTCCTTTAAAAATATATTTAAATACCCTGCTTTTAAAAATGAAATAAAAAAATGACTTATGCACTGACACGTTTGTACATTGGAAGTAGATACTCTGTCAATGTTTGGATGACATATTGTCAGTGCTAGAATGACATATTGTCAGAAGCAAATGTACAGTACTGTAGTAATGTATGTAACTTGGCCAACAACCTCAGATATGATGATGGAATACTGTTTGTCACATGGCGAACTAGAATGCTACAAGAAAATTAAATGTTAAATATTTTTAGATACATGACCTAGACGTGTGAAGGATTCATGGACTCCACATATTTTGAAGATAGATGCGTAGTTGTTGAAGTTGTTGGGGTCATGTTATGTCCAAGTTTCTGAATGTCATATGAGACTGGTAACTCGACAAAGCAGGATGAGTCCTCATGTATCGTTTAAGTTTCTGTTTAACTGATTAAATAATTATGCATTTTGTGTATATAATTTTAAAAAATGTGTAATTTAATCCTTTTAAGAAGTTGTTCTTTTGATAAGCATTAGATCTTTCAGTCTTATAACAAAAGTTTTATCATGGTTTTACTGTAATTTATTCTGTGCACCGTCTCTTGACAGTAGACAATCTAATGCTGTAGTGGAAGTACATATGTTGGTGAAGGCTCCTGGGAATGTGTGTACGTAACTGTGTGACTGACACAGGGCCATGAACTGTTTCCTGCCGCAGGTTCTTTATCCAGATAGCATCTGACTGCGAGACAGTGGACCAGGCATCCCACTCCATGTCGTTTATCAGCGACGCCAACGTGCTTGCACTACACCGTCTGTTGTGGAACCACCAAGAGCGTATAGGAGATTACCTGTCGAGTAGTCGCGACCACAAGGCAGTGGGGCGCAGACCATTTGACAAGATGGCCACGCTGCTGGCATATCTGGGGCCGCCTGAACACAAGCCTGTTGACTCTCAGTAAGTTCCCTGCCAATTAGTTGTCTCAGGACTACCACAGCTGAGAATAAACATAAGCTACAGAGAGTGCCCCTTTCACTACTGCATACATGAGCCATATTAATTTAGGAAAGTATGCACTACAGTTGATGCAGTTACAAACCATATACTGTATTTACTCGCATAATGGCTGCCATCCCTTGGTGTCCGTACCATTATTTTTAAAAGGTTAAAGAAGTATTTTAAAAAAAACCTGCATATTTGCAGCACCTACCTTTTTCAACAGGCGTCAATAATTAGTGATGCACATGAATGGAATAATGAGCTTTTCTACCAATTTGTCATGTTCACTATTTACCCCAGAAATATTTTCCTTAAGTTTTTGGAGAAAATTATGCTAGTAGACAAGCAAATATGAAGAACGTGTACATTTGTGTTTTACTTTACACTGAAAAAAAAAAAAAATCTTAAAAGGAATTTTTTTAAACATCTCATAATGGCCGCACCCTATTTTCTGGCCCAAAAATTATGTAAACAACTGCGGCGATTATGTGAGTAATTATGGTAGTATTTGGCCATCACATATGAATTCAGCGTACAATTGTGAAATATTTATTAACAGTACTCCAGGGCCCTTTAGAACATGACATAAAATAATATAAAATATTATAAGCAGAATACATATAAGTTACTTTATATGAGGTTTGCGTAGGACAAGAAAAAATAGATGTAAAGTAAGGGAAGTTTAAAATCTGAGAGTGTAAAATACAGAGGTTCTACTGTAATGTTTAGTGGCATATTTTGTGTGTGCTGATAGTCGTCATTTCATATAGTGTTCTCTTTTGTTTATTCTCCTGTGTCCATTGTAAATTCTGTACATTATTATCTGCCACACAGTGATTGGTAGCTGCTGTATAAATGGTCGCAAAGAGTCTGTAGCTGTACAGTTGCTACATACAGTACTTGGTAAAAAGTTTTCTAAATAAAATTCATAAAATTCAATATAGGTGGACATGACTTCTACAGAACACAGTTACGTCTGTACGCTGGAAAATCTTAGCTTACCTAAACTGTCAAGATTGTCGATGTATTATTTACATTTATGAAAACAGGTTCTCTGTAACCTAAATATACTTTAAAGATGATTGGTATTAGTGGTTTTGTGGTTTTGATATAAACATTTAGCACTGCATTGCCTGCTTACAGTTGGTGGTTAAGTGCAATAGTGCCATTCCATTATGACCTCTTTTGTAATTTTTTTTTAGAAACCGTAAAAATTTATTTTAGGAAAAAAAGTGTAAGAAAATTGCCAGAAAGTTATATTTGTTTATGTACAGTAATTTTTTATACACCTGTGTGTTACAAGATTTCTTTTAAGAGTGCTGTCATACTTGCAACAAACATTGAAAAATATATACCACTTCCCTCTTGAATTTTAGCACTGTCAAAGTACAAATAAATAAAAAATTTAGAAGTTTAAGCTATAATGAAATGACTGAAATTGAATACTGTACTATTTTTTACTTACTTTTACCCTCACACTTATTCACATTCACTCCCTCTCTCACTCAATCTCATCCTCTCTTTTATTCTTGCCCTCTCACACTCTCTCACTTTCACCTTGCCTCCTTCACTACCTCATTCACTTCCCCATGTCTCCTTCATTCTCATCCTCTCTCCCTAACTTTCAACCTCACTCATTTGCTCACCCTGACACACTTTCACCCTATCTCACTCAACCCTCACCCCCACCCCCACCCCCACCCTCTCACTCACCCTCTTTCACCCTCACCCAAGGTAACTCCCACTCACTAACTCACTCACTCACTCACTCATTCACTCATGCCCTCTCTCACTCACACTACCTGTTTCTCTCGTCCAGTCTTTCTGTCTCCGCTGTCTTAATCTCTCTCATCCTCCTGTAATTCTTAATCTTTATGTGTCTCTCTTTGCTTCTCTGTCTCTTGTTGTGTTATTCATTGTCTATCATTTGTGGGGAAGTTTATGGTGACTGCAAGTATTGCCTGGTTGGCAATTTTCTTGAGATAGCCCATGTACTGTACCATGAAGACACTTATGGCATGTTTTAAGACCAAAATCCCATTTATATTATCAAACAGCATAAACCTTTTCACGTTAACAGCTGACAGCACTCTGCCAACTTGGTGATAGAAACATTTTTTTTTTTTGAGAAGTGCTTGAACATCCTCACATGTTGCCCAGATCTGTCTCCATGTAGTGTCCATGTTCCGGGAGAAATAGTGAGAGACAGTACTGGATGTAGACTTGGATTAGACAAGGACATTCACTATGTTTATATGTAAAGGCAAGGTTCTGTCTTTGCCCACGTACTTCAAGGATGGGATTGACCATCCTATTTCACAGTGGGATAACTGTGCAAACAATTCTGAGATTATTTTGTGGCAGTGAATATTGTGTGACTCTTGTTAGGCTTCAAACCTGTATTTTTGTGACTGTCCCTTATACATTAGGTAGATGTGCATTTTGCTATTGAATAGCCTTAATGGCGCGGCAGTCTGCTGTTTTCATCCTATGCTAGGTGGAGTTCCATCGACATGTCGAGTACCAACTTCGAGGAGATAATGGTGAAGCACAACATGCATGAGAAGGAAGAGTTCAAGTCCATCAAGTCTCTGAATATCTTCTATCAGGCAGGCACCTCCAAGGCTGGACACCCGGTCTTCTACTATGTCGCCCGCAGATACAAGTAAGTGTGCTTGCTGTGTTATGACATACACCTTGAAAGTCACTTACTTTTATTAGTACTACATTGTACTCTTAGGCCCCCGCAGTTGTGGTGAGTGAAGAACAAAAAACAATTATGTAAACTAATTGAGAAAAATTTAACATTTATTTTATCTTTTCAAAAATATACCTCAAGATTTGTTCATTTAGATGGTTACGTTTATGGTAAGAAAAATGTTTAAAATTGCATTACACAGAGTTGACACTTTGTTTACTGTCCGTTTGCATTTTTGTGTGTGTGTGTGTGTGTGTGTGTGTGTGTGCATATACAGTGAAACCTCTCTATAGAGATCCCTCGTGGTCTTTATATAGGGATGGTCTTTATAAAGAGGTTTAACTGCACAGTAAAACCCCTATTTTAAAACCCCAAGGTTATTGAGAAAAGGGTTGTTATAGATAGGTGGTTGTTATAAAGGGGTTTTACTGTATATATATTTGTGTATATATGTATTTATACGTATGTGTGCATGTGCGTGCACATGTGCATGTATGTTTGTAACATTACTGAATGCCTGTTAGTGCGGAATATCTTTGAGAAGACTGCATGCCAGTTCAGTGTCTTGCACCTAGATATTATGGTGAAGGCTGATGCATGTGCTGTGTTGTACATACTCGCGAATTCCACACATCCAGGTTGAGCAAAATACGTCCAGCTAGTAGGCCACCTTAATTTGTGAACATGACTGATGTGTGTGTAGTGGTCGTGATGGGAGACAATGTGAAGCTCACATGTTCGCTGGTTTGTTTATCCTTTGTGCATGCTGTTTATTTGTTTCCTTTTTGTAGATACACATAATGATGGTGCATGTCCTACATCACATGTACCTCTGTTTTTACTTAGACACTTGTCGTCTTCTCAGTTGATATGTGATATATTTGGGAGATATCTCTGTTGCAGAATTGGAGAAACCAATGGTGACCTGCTGATCTACCATGTCATCCTCACATTGAAACCTTTTTGCCACGCTGCGTTTGAGCTGGTGATGGACTTTACTCACACATGTTCGGATAACAGGTTCAGGTAATGTTAACCTCGGAATACAATTATTGCGTAGTTGGCCTAGCCCTTAAAATAAATTGCGCACTGATATCTTAAATTTATCAATGGTTCGCCACTACTTGGCAAATAAACTTCTTAGCCTTTTTCTTTGGAAATAATTTTCTGTGATGCATTTTTGTATGGTTGGTTGCTAACTGTTTTTTTAAACATCTAACTTTCGATGTAAGACAAGAATTTTTGTATTCTTGCTTACCTTCAGAGAATGTGTAAAGAAAAGTCACAGTGAACAATTTGCTGTAGAAATCCTTTATATGGCATTTTGATGCATTTTATGTCCCCCTTGCTGAATAAATAAAAATGACCTGTTTTATTTAACATGAAATACGGCATATGGCGTAATTACTGGAGCATGTGACCAAATACAGGAAAAGAAATGCCTGACAGCTGTTAATCAATGAGTGTTCTGTGTATTTGTAGATTAATTGATGCGTCCACCACTGTACACCGTAAAGTTTTGCTCTCAATAGGTTTATTTGATGTACTGTATTCGCTGGGTTCAACCAACCCTTAATTTAGGTTGATTTGGTGGATGTGCAGTGGAACATCAGTCAGTGAATTTTTGAACATAATCTCACAAAAAATGCTTAACATGATTAGGTATACTGTATTAGGTGTATGTAATTATCATATTGCCCTGAATATTAGTTGACTCACATATAAGTTGACTTGTTGATTTTGAAGTTCTGAGTTTAGGAAAAAGAAAATATCCATTTCTAAATGCTTCAAAATAAATTCTTCCCATCTTGTACAATATACAGTTATCATTGTAAAGTCACAAATTAAAAAAATATAAGAATTTTGAAAAGCAGGGAGGATTATTTTAAATGCAGGTTTTAATGAGAATAATTTGATATTGTTTGAAATGCTTGTGTATGTATACCATAACTTCAAGCCTTGGATTTTTGCACAAAATTTAAAAAAAAATTGACCAACCAATCTATACTACACACCACGTTGAGTACTGAGCTCGTCTCATCTACAGGCCAGCACTAATTAGTGCAGAGATGCATAGTGACAGGAGATAGAGCAGCATAGTTGATGATGGTGTTGTGTTTGTTGAAGGACGGAGTTCCTACAGAAGTGGTTCTACGTGTTGCCAGAGGTGGCCTACGAGAACATACATGCTGCCTACATCTACAACTGTAATGGCTGGGTGCGAGAGTATACCAAGTTCCACGACCGTATACTCGCACCTCTCAGGGTATGTCTCAGAGACTTTGTTGTGTATCACAGTAGTGTTATGTAAATAGTTGCTGGCAACTAGCCCTTTCAGTTCGGTAAGGACACAAGGTCTTAATCAAATAAACATTTTTGACAGACAAGACAATAGTTGGTTTTTACCACTTGTCTACTTTATTCATCGTATTGTTTTCATACATTGGTAACTCGTGGGAAGAAATTAAGGCCATGATTTTTAATTTATTTCAAACAATTGCAGATAACTAAAATGGTTTTTAACCAAATACTTTGAAAAAATTTGAGACTGTGTGCAATCATACGATACACAATGTTACCAGAGCATTATTTGAAATACTGTACCATTTGCTAGCAAAAAATAATTTTGCTTCATTTTGCCTTATTTTGGGAACAAAATATGTGGTAATTCAGGGACAAAAATCTAAAAATCAATTTGGTTTATTGCAACAAAAAAGTCAGATACACCGATGAAGTGTTAAAACGGCAAGAATGAATTTTTTATATATTTATTAATTTGCGTTAAATAAATATTTTCAAAACCACTGCAAAACTGAAGAGCGAGGCCGGAAAGATACTGTTTGTAATGTCATTTTGAAGCTTTACATAGAAAATTGTACAGTATGTTTTCTGATTTTACATTAATAATAATAAAAAAATTACAGAGAGAATTATGTTAACGCATTGGTGCTTTCTACATTAATATAGTTTTAACAATAGATTATGACAAACTATGATCAAATTTTTGGATTTTTTCAATGGTAGATTATTTCCCCCTGTTGTGGCAATTTCAAAAAGTTGTGTCAAGTACCTTAACTATTTTGCTGTAGAATAAAAACCTTTAACTATGCCATAATAGTGTAAAAAATTTTAAAAGATCATTTTTTTTTGTAAATAGTTTATTTTTGGTTAGTTGCAAGCGAGGAAACCATGTACGTAGTGTTTACAGTCATTGAATTTTGTGTTTGACTAAAGTCACATGGCATAGTTTAGCAATATTTTATATATTTGACTATAGTTGAATGTAACAGTTAAAGTGTTAATGATTTGTATAAATGGTGTACTGTACCTGTACTGGTAGTTGTATGATTTGGATGAAGTTCATGCGTGATATTTGTTCATAATATCTATTGATATACATTTTAATCTCTTTAATACAAACCTGAATAGACATTCATTTTTACAGTTTTGTAATATTGAGGTTTGTATTAACAGCTGTTGACAAAAATCCAAAATGTTCTGTAAATATATTTTCAGGATTTTTTGTCCCAAAATAGAAACCTTCATATCAATAACATGTCTTCCTTTAACAACTTTGTATGACATAACGTAGTTTTACATAAAAAGTAACCTTTTATTGAGCATTTAAGTTAATATTTAGTTTCTCATTTCTTTCCAAGGAAACAGAAAACCAATTTGCGATAGTGAGCATTTTGTATTAACGAGGTTCCTTTGGTAGGTTTCAATGGTTAAGAAAGAGCTTGTTTTGTTTACAGGGTAACCGTAAGCTGATCTTCATCGAGGCCCCAGCCCGCCTGAACGACTTCATAGATCCTGACCAGCAGAAGTTGCCAGGTGCTACTCTGTCCTTGGACGAGGACCTGAAAGTATTCAGCAACGCCCTCAAACTCTCTCACAAAGACACCAAAGTGGCCATCAAGGTTGGTTTGTTTGTGCGAGTGGAAGGTAGTCTCATGCATGACTCGCTTGCACTGCTCACCGTCTGATCCTTGCTGCCCACGTGGCTTTAATGCCTTAGTTTAGTGCTTGGCGTCTCTTGTTGCTCCGTGTTACTGGGTAGAGCGTATGCAACCTTGCTTATACAGTTCATCATGTTGTGCAGTGCTTCAGTAGTTTTTATCAGTTTCTTGACTTATGCCGTCGCTTGTAACTTCAAATCTCTCATGCGCTTGGTAGAAACTAATGCTGTGCTAATAATATTTTTTAAGTATGTACAAAAGACAGAAGCACAAGTACGCACGTTTTAGTACTTGACAGGCGCACACAAAAATAGGACGGTACATAATCGTGGAAGCACGTATCACAACGTTTCGCTGCTTAGAACTTCGCCCGAGGAAGCTGCTCTAAGCAGCGAAACATCGCGATACGTGATTATGTGTCATCCTATTTGTGTGTGTATCTGTCAAGTTCTAAAACGTGAGTACCTGTGCTTCTGTCTTTTGTACATGCTGATAGCCTAGCTGCCTCTTCCTTTGTTTTACAATAATGTTTTAAGTTCTCTTTTGTGCTGCACTTAGCATATCTTTGATACGTGTTCTCAGCCATATAACAGTCCAATACAGAAAGTTAAGAAAGTAGTCGTAGTCCAGGCTGGGTATGATGTAGAGAAATGCTTGGCTGCTACATATTTTGTGCTAATTTAAGAGATGATGATGCTTTGAGGATTGCAGTGTGTAGGGAAAGGAAAAATCTAGGGTTGTGCAAACATTCATTGCTACGAAACAATAATGAATAATCTGAACTTTCATTTTCAGTTTCAGTAAAACAATTAATCAGTGAATTTATAACCGAACAATAATTCTCGACTTTCAGGAATATTTGAGTTCTTGTCAATTGTTCAGTTGGTTTACTAACCACTTCAGCTTTAAAATGTTTGCAAACCTGTACTGTAAACTTATTCTTCCATGTCTGCTTAGCAGGAATATTACACAACTACTGTTACACTGTACCACCACTCATGGTACAACACAATATAGCTGTTTATGTGTCTCTCCGAGTTAAATACATACACAATAAAACCATTTTCAGTAGCATAAAACTCTTGTTTAACTTTCATTAAGGTCAAGTTCCTAGTTTGCATTTTCGTTTCGATTTCGTGAAATCGAGAGACATACAGTGAAATCTCGTTATAAAGAGTATGGTATATAACATTATCTGTCCTATAACAACAGCTTTATAATGCACCATCTCTCCATAATACATGTAAAATTATTTGGATATAACAACAATCCGCTATAAAGACAGTTTTTGTTGCCATTTACAGTTGCTGTTATAGTGAGATTCCGCTGTATTTTTAATTTTAATTCCACATTCGCACAAACCTAGAAAAAGGACAGCCTTGATTATTTCAGGTATAATTTTCAATGAAGTAAATGGTTTGTGTGAATTCATCCAACGGTTTTGCAATCAACGTACGTGATGATAAACAAACATGGTATGAGGGGAATACTGAGCCTGGGTATCGTGTTTATTAATGAGTGCACATAGGCATCTGTACATCCTGCGGGATGACGTGGAGTGAGACCCTATAACGGACTAAAGCCGGAATGAGAATTGGAGGGGAAACGGAAGATCCTCACGAAAACCAGTCGGCCAGCAACATCGTCCGGCACGATTCTCACTTGCGAAAATCTGGGGATTGACCCCGTTTGGGATGGAACCCAGATCATCCTGGTGGGAGGCGAGTGATTTGACTACGCAACCACTGCATTCTCCAGTGCATATGTACACTTTACAATATTTTGTTTAATTTAGTTAGAAGTTACACCTTGTTTACTACAAAGTCAATTAAATGTCATGGTGGCGACTATTTGAAATGACAACGTTTGTCAGCACCATGTTGTAAATTTTGCTGTAAGCATTATAAAGCTGAAATGTTATTATGAACTGAGTGGTGTTGCCTTTACCTAACTTTTCCTTGACCACCGGTTACACCCGACTCCTAGCAGAGAGGTAAAACCCGTCTTCGGTTGTACGGTTCCGACGACTAATGTGATTTTATAACAGTATTCTGCGGCACCAGAGCTGCCAAGTATTACGGATTTTCCGTAATTATTACGGATTTAGCCATCGTATTACGGGATTACGGATAATCTCTAGTTTATTACGGAAACAGGACTTTGTTGCATCGTAACAATAAAAAATCGCGTTTTTGAGTGATTGCTACGTGCATGCATTTGTAAACATCGTGTGATTGCGCGTGCGCATAATTCTCGGTAGCATTTATTTGTTTTAACATAATTATGGTATGGACCTTTGTCGGTTTTACGATAAAACTAGTACATTTACTTAAACTACGGTACTAGTTCGTAGTCTATGCGTGGCACGATAATTTTAGTACGTTAGTTTGGCTA
>PNEQ01020237.1:0-19846 GCA_003012365.1 Medauroidea extradentata | reverse complement strand
CAGTTGGCGCTCCTGTGGCAACACTGCATAGAGAGCGCTAGTCATCAGGCTGAAGATCAGTGATGTATCGAAAATGGCGGTAAGTGGCTGTATCGTCGGCGTGAAGCCTTTTGTTTTGAAAATCGCAATCGCATGTAGTGTTTTTTCGTGGATGTTGCATCCGATGTTAATACAGTTCCTTTCGTGAGCATGCAACATGAGGAGACTCTTGTGTTGTCTGTTACTGCTGTACTAGGGCCGACAACACCAGCATGAGTCTTGGACTTGCTGAATACAGTAAGTCCTCGATTAACGGACGGGTTACGTTCTTGGAAAATGTCCGTTATACAAAACGTCCGTTAATTAAATCAGATTTATTTTTCGCAGGCAACATCATTTTTAAAAAATGTAGGTTCTATAACATTGCAAAAATGCACGCATTTTCCGTAATATCTCAAAAACGGTGCACAGCAAGAAAAAATTTTACGGGACAAAAGTTGTTCGCAACAAAATAATGAACAAAAATCGTCTCTACAAATTTTCCCGTATCTCTTACCGTTTCGGAGATGCCTTTACTTTATTCTCAATTGTAGTAGGCCTTCAGTACTAGTACGTACTACATATATTAACATAAATTTAAAAACATTTTCGGCTACAACCTATGTTTATTTTTACATTTCGTTGTGTTTGTAGACGGATAACACGAAAAGATTTAAAAACATTTAAAACCATTTTTATCAGCAATTAGTCACGCCACACCCGACTATTACTGTAAGACACATTGCACGATCGTTTCACTTTTTAAAGTTACGTTCGGCAAATTTATTTAGAAAAAAATTGAAGCCTTTTACAAAAACATATTTTTGCTCTAGCCTACAAAATAACATGCAACATTTACGAACTTGACAATTTAAATCTCAACTATACCTTTTTTTTTGTTGCAAACATGCGTGATTCGGGGCCATGTATGCGAGGTTGCCAGTTCAATTCAATATGATCTTATCGGGAATGTTTTCTTCCATAAGGATTACACAAACAATTACGAATGTTGATGCAAACTATTCCGTCACAATAGTACCGCACACTCATAAATTGGCAAACATGCTGAAGCACTGGAGTTTTAAATCTTAAGAAATGCATTTATGCAAAAAAAAATTAAAACTGCTACGATAAAATAATAATAAAATTCAAGTTTCTGCCGTAAAAGGTAAATTAATGACTGTCATCTTCACTGCCAGACACGTGCTCCTTGTCAGCTGAAACAAACAATATTACACAACTATGAACTTTAAAACTACCGCGCGTAACTCCCGTCTGGAACTGTGTACGTATGTAGAGTCACGACTAAGGGGAAACTAGTCATTCACAAAGCCGCTTGGAGTTATTGTTTCCTTCTCAAGAAAAAAAAAAAAGATTCTCGGTTTTCAGTAGCACCACACGTGTTGACAACTGATACCCGCGCGCCCAACCCCATGTTACATCTCTCAGGCCACCTGCTCGGAATGGTAAGTAGGTCTTGAGGAAGAGAGAGGGGCAAGCACTGTTGCCAGATGTACGGAAGAATGTAGCGCGTCGTGTGTCTTTACACATCGCAGCCTGTACTACAGGCTGTTCGGAAATATGGTTCCTGCTTCCTAAAAAATTAGCAACTCGGAAATGTCCGTTAAAGCAAGTTTTGTGTCCGTTGTTAGAATTAAAGGAAACAAAATGAAATGTCCGTTATTACAAATGTCCGTTAAACGAATGTCCGTTAATCGAGGACTTACTGTAATTTGAAAACTAAAAAAAAAAAAAGCTGAAACATCAATGAATGCAGTATAGAATACCGAACATGAAAGCAATCATTTGTTGATAGTTTATTACCAAGCCTTGTGTGCATCTCGATTAACTAACCTGGGATAGCTGCTCAGGATGTTTGGGAAATACAATTTGTCATCCGATTTCTTTTGGAATGTTTCAAACAAGGATAAAAAATATTCACACATTAATAAAGTTCATTGTAATGCTTCCAGATTCATTCATTGGCATGCACAAACTACACAAAACCTTCAGCGGACATTTCAATGGCTGCCACACGCTCGCCACTATGCACTGCAAAGTTTCCCCACATCGCCTACTCTCCTCACGGAAAGAAAAGGGATAATATAATTCTTATTTTATTTATTTAAAAAAAATGTGCAGTAAGCAGTTGTAAAAACATTCAATATCCAATAATGTTGTATAGGCATCGTCCAGTGTAATTCTGTACAGTATTTGACATTATTTGACTGTAGTTTTTTATTCTTCTTCTGTTAATGTCCTTAACATAAAATTTGCTTTTATAACCAAGTCTTTAGTTGATGTTACAAACTCAGCCAGTTGTGCTCAGAATGCTACAGGAACTCCATGCACATCTGCCTCTACCTCTGATTCATACGTCTATCATCACTTTAGGCATGAGGTCCGTCATGCAAGTCGTGCAAGGTCACATCACAGATACTGTAAAATTTCAAACTAATGCTGAGGACGAGGGGCTCTATACGTTAACTTAGGAATATTTAACATAGGCTTTTTTTGATCTCTGCTTGGGATGAGCTTCCTAGAAGCAAGTGAAGATATTTTGGTCAGCGGTTAACATCTATGTACATAGGTCTTTAGCGCTGGTGAGGGGTGAAATGATGTAAGAATGGAGCAGCGCCGGAATGAAGGGGCAGGACGACCAACCCCACACGGAATCGAATCCAGATCGCCTTGGTGGGAGAGCTTCATAGAAGTGACCCATGTTATATCAAGGTGGTTTTTCCCAGACACAGAGCTAGAGCTGAAACTCAACTTGAATTTTGCAATTTAAAAGATGCAAGTGTTGTGCTGGGCCCATTTATAAACCCCATTTTAGAAAGGGGAAAAAAACAATTGTCCCCTGCATCGCAGGCAGCAGAGCAGAGTTCTCCATCTCAGGGTTGTGTATCAGTTCTTTAAGAAACGTGTAAACGGCAAAGGGGTTTAAAACAAAATTTATTTAATAAGAAAAGTAACTCTGTTTAGCAGACAGTTTTACTGAGGTGCTTCCATAAATACAAAATCCAACAAAGAAACACACTTTCGGCGGCCACCAAACTAATTCTATCTAGCACCTGTTGTGAGCACAACCAAAAAGAAAACAGAATGAGCAAACGAGTTCCTTTGCGTCCACGTGTTTTGCTAGTTATATTCCGCCTGTATGGACTGCAAGGGATAAACACCACAGCACGTGTTGGCAGCAACTAGACTGTCGTTTAGAGCAAAGTTCATTCAGTCCAGGCAGGTTGGCCGGAACACGTAGTTGATTCCCTCATCTTGCCACTCGTGGATCAGACACGTCTTATCAGCTCAACCGACCACAGCAGACTAAGGACGATCCCTCCGCTAGCTCCACCACCCGCATGGCCGGGGAACCCCCCCCCCCCTTCCATGCTACGACCCGCAGGAACTCATTTGCTTACAGAACAAAATCCTGTTCATTCGGCTTGTGGAAAAAATGACCTTCACAACTCTCTGTGCCATGGGCTTATATTATAAATTCACTGTTACATGAAAACAAAGTTAACAAGGACAATATTTTTAAAAATGTGGCAGAGTGATACCAATCGCCACTACCGGAAACTCTAGGTGAGCAGAATTCCAACTCCCTTTGTGTGCCAATACTAACAGTTTGGCACTATCTCGTTTTTTATTTTTTTTAAAGAACTAGAGCCCAAAGGCTCAGTAATGTATTTCAAACACAAACAAAAATCATGTCACTAGACAGAATTATGTCCCTGAAACTGACAGATACACTAATGAACTAACCCACTCCAGAACCAAAATTAGCTACTGTGTTAAACCAATGCATTACAATCTACAATTCAGATAACCATTTACCCTATGTATCCCACCGCAATAATTAATGTCATGTTAAATTACAAGCATGCTCAACAGAGCTGAACATTTGGAATCTTAAATATTATACTAAAAATTTTACTTCTTTCCTCTGGGTCATTTCTTAACTGAATTTAAGCTACTATATATAATCATGAAAATTATGCAGTAAAACAATGACGTCAGTGGCACATGAAGTACATAAACCTTTGCAAGCCAGGCAGACCTGCCACTTCACCCAGGCAACAATGACCTAAAACAAAACTTGTACTAAACTCTTATAGGACACATAGGTTAACGTTGTAGAGCTGCTGTAACGATACGGGGCTCAAAATTGTGAACTAGTATAAGAGTTGACATATTTCAACTTCACACCCTCAACGCCCCAAAATAACGTACCACAAATAGATACACAAACAGAATGAAAGAAATAGAGAAAAAAGTAAAACATAGCTGGTGAGGCCGGTCACTTTACAGTGTGAATAGAGTGTGTGCGAGCAGAACAGCAAGCAACAACTGTTTCAACAAGTGTCAAGGACTACTGTGATGTCAGGGGTGACCAATGACCTTAGTCTGCTGACGAACATTTGGCGAGAAGCTTGGGTTAATTAAGGGAGTGATAGTGTAGCGACAAACCTATGGATGGGGTCAAGGCGATACTAGTGGGACACTTTGCAGAGAGAGAAATGTAAACAGTATGACTGTAGAGTGATTCACATTATTTCTTGTTGTAACATCTGTTGTGAAAAAAGTTATTATACATAGTATGAGACAATTTAGATGGTAGTGTATAGTGAGCAGCCTTAAGTAACGTACTGTAATAGTAATCTAATGCAGGGTTTGTCAATGAATGGAGGTTGTAACATTATACAATGCTGCAGATGTTACCTTGAATAAGTGAACTGTGCGATCCTGAACCAAGCTTGCCTTCATATACAAACTGGTAGTTGAAGACGTTGTGCACCTGGAGCGCTATAGTGTGGTTGACCACGTAGTGACAACCATAGGCATACGATATGTCCGTCTGCATCTGTAGGCAACAAAAATCCTGTTACACATACTATACTTCATTATCATATTATCATTTATTTTCACATTTAAATACTTAAGTATTCTCTAAGTATGTACACAAGACAAAAGCACGTGCTGGTACTTGACAGATACACACAAAAACATAGAGGACAACACATAATTGCGGAAGCTATTTTTGTGTGTATCTGTCAAGTATGGACATGTAAGTACTTGTGCTTTTGTCTTTTGTATATGCTGATAACCTAGCGACCTCTTCCTTTCAATTACTATATAAGTATTCTCTAAGTAGTAATTGCAGCATTTTCTCTAGTTAAGGTGGCCGTCTGGGTGGAGGTATTTTGCATGCCTAATGCCTGGAAGTGTGGAAGCATGATTCATTGTACCTCTAGGTGCAAATCAATGAACTGGCTTGCAGTCTTCTCACCAACAACTTGTTTCTATGAGACATTCTGTGACACCATCAATGTTATGGAGTAATATCAATGATAGTGACATATTGTACATGCCTATTCTATTTTTGAGGTCTGTGCCAACATATTCAATACCTAAAATATTTAGACTACAAAAACTCCCATTTCCACCATATTTGGCCACAAGAAAATATGCTAATATTAGTGGAGGACACAAACTGTGTATGTACACACGTGTATAACCCAGTATGAATAAATGAGAGATTTTGGTCAGCGCTTAACATTGACCAGTGAGGTTTAAAGCACTGGTGAGGGGTGACTTGAGGTGAGAAGCAGTGCCGGAATGAAGACGGGGGAAACGGGAGATCCCTGAGATATCCCGCCGACCAACAGCATTGTCTGACATGATTCCCACATGCGAAAATCTGGAGACCGACCCCACCGGAAATCAAACCTGGATCGCCTTGGTGGGAGGTGAATGGTCTGACCTTTAACCGTCGCTGCCCATAACAACTAAATAACTTACCACCCACTAGTCATGCCTTTTGTTGTGTTCATTTATCGAGCCAGACGAGCCCACATTTGTTTGACAGAATTGCTATATCAGGCCCTTCGCGTATTTAACCTTGCCATGAACTTTGTTAGTAATAGTAACAGCCACCTGAACAAGTAATCTGCGCAAGCATGTAAATGTTGGTATAGACATAACTGACAAAACTCCCAAGTTGTTTCTATGACAAGCAAGCAATAGTTGATGATGAAGCAGTCTACATTCAGTGACTCAAACACTGAATACTTCAGATCGTCAACATCTTCAACCTAAGTAAAATGTGGAAGAGTGGTAAACAGCAGTGTAAGTCCCACAAATGACTAATATAAAGTCTTTCATGAACAGTTTAACACTATGATGGCTGCTCAAGTCTGACATATCTTGAGTCAATTAAATAAGTAGACAGATGATTGAATTACTAACAGGCTGGTACGTCTTGATAGTTACACACATGTATATAAGAACAAACACATTGGTGTGCATTTGCGACATTTCGCTGTCTTAGGCCAGCTTCGTCAGGCAGCGAGTTCAGGCACACTGAGTAATGGCGGCAGTAGAAGCATGGTTGGTTACCCTAGCGGCCAGGGAGCGAATTGGGCATTGGCGGGGAAATTCATAAAGAAGAGGTGTGGTGGTATACTGGTACATTAGTTGTGATTATCTGATGTTGAGACTTGGGGGTTGTCGATATTTAGTAATGTATTGATGGATTAGTTCCCAGTGCCTTTGTTGTTTGAGGGTAGTATGAATCTTACTACTTTGGTGTTACTACAGGAGTTCAAAGTTTTGTTTGTGTGATGCAGCATGTTTTGTGACTGGTTTGTCAAATACATCCATGTTACCAGCTATTACTAGTTTTGTGTCTGCTCTGTGACCATTCACTCTTTGTCGGAGTGTGTTAGTGGTGAAGCCTATGTATTGTACGTTGCAATGTTTGCACTGTAGCTGGTATATGAAGTTTTCTGTTAACAATTCTCACACATGACTGTCTGGGCTTGTTATACTGGGCTGTTGCTAGACCTCGAGGAGTGAGGCTTCAAGGCCGTGACAACCACATGAGAGAACGGACACGAACCAGTAGCACTAATGTCATTACTGGACTAGGTTAACGTGAAAGAGAAGATCGTACATCAATGTAGTTCTGCGCAGTTTCTGTCGAAACTTTCTTGTCGCCAAAGTAGAACTGGCGCACTTGAGCTGCAATCCTCTTGGACTGCTCGCTGCCCTTCTCAAGTTCGAGATTCAGAGGGAGAACTCTCTCAAAGTCTTGATCGACGTCATCTAGACATGATGATTGACATCCTGCAAGTATCGACAGCACCATTGTTACCTTTACTACCTCAATAATGATGCACAAGATCATACCTGCATATTGTAGTATTCAGCAAATAAGACATACTGTGCACATACCGCACAGTTAAACCACGAGTGTTGAGACAGTTGCACAGGCTGTTTACGGCAAACTGAGAACAGTTAATCCTATCACTACATTGTATCCTTCAGCCACTTCTTAATACAATTAAAATATAAAACTTTTTTTTTTTATGGTTTCATAGAATGACAGTAATGGCAGATTGACAAAAAAAACCAGTAATTTTAAAAATTACATGTATAATTTTTAAAACTTAATCATGATTATTTAAATTCAAAACATTGTTTAGCATAACGTATAAAAACATGGTTATATTTTAATGCCTGTCTGCCTGTCCGGGACAGGTGAATTCACACCTGAGCAAGCAAAATAAAAACTGCACCTGTCTGGCAGATAGTTGCACGCAATGACCATCACCAATGTTATGAGAGCACTTATAAACAGCAGAGATGTTCTATAAGAATGGAAACACTTGTTTTTCGAGATGTAATTGCAAATTTTTTGTGAAGTCTCCCCCTTGAAATTACGGGAGAAATGCAAAATTTTTGACGCATTCCATTTGAAATTTGAGATATTAACTGTACGAGAATTGACTAAATTGATTTTCGACCGTGAAAGCGAGTTTTGAGAGTACGTATTGAAGAAAGTAGACATGAAAGTGGCTGTTTAGGTTAAGTGATGCATCATTTTCATTTATCTTGTTATATTATACTACTGGTATTTTGTGGTACTTGTTTATTTGTCATTGTAATACATTGTGATGAAATAAATGTTATGTCTTTTCATACTGGAAAAAAAATTAGAACAAAGAAATTTATGTTTGTAATGACGTGAAGTGTAATTAGCCTAAATTGATGTCTCGTGGAAATTAAAAACAAATTTTCTTCACTAGTCGCGTAAAATGCAAGAAACAAATGGCAAAATCCAAATTTTAACAGTGGCAAAACACTGAAAACGAGGGTAAAACTACTGCATCTTAAATAGGGAATATAAATGTGAAACACGAATGAACACATTCAAGGTATTTAGGTTATTCTAAGTTATTTATTCTTTTATCACATGTATTTGCACTCTTAAATTATAATACTGTACATACATTATTTCGTAAAATATGACGTAAATAAATTTGTCACAGTTTTAAATTTTTAGGTATAATGGACATTGGCGTGTCAACAGAACATAATTGACTGAAGAATATATTTTTGTCCACAAAATATCCGATTTTACAGCTGGAATAAATATAAATAAATATTCTTGTGACTCACATCATTTTAAAAACTTTTATTCCCCATTCCATTCATATGTATACGTATTTATTTGTATGTTGTACAGATCTAAACGAGTCATCAAATGTGTAGATTTTCAACCACTCTACATATTTGTTTAAAGAAAATTGTTTCATTTACATATTTAAAATAATTTGTCTGCACTCATTCATTACAGCCAAAATATTTCCTAACATTTAAAAACTTAGCAAAATTTACGAGGAAATTAAATTATGAAATTACAGTCACCGAAAACAGGTGTCTTTAGAGATTAATATGTACAGTTGTAAATTCTAACATAAATATAGATGTATTTGTTTGATATTATCAATTTTTTTTTTAATTTGAAATGTATATATTTTGTTAATGCAGCGAACAGGCAGGTTGGATGGCGGGTAGGGTAAAACCCCTTTACAACAACCCCTTTTATAACAACCACCTCTGCATAACAACCCTTTCCTCAAGAACTGTGGGGTTTTAAAATAGGGGTTTCACTGTACAATTCAACCTTTTTATAAAGACGACCCCTATATAAAGACCCTACTCCAGGGAACCATGCCATGAGGCATCTTTATAGAGATGTTTTACTGCATTTTTAATGATACCTGCCATTGGACAGGTTCAGAAATTTCTTAAAATCTAACCCTGAATAAAAATTATTTTACCTTTAACATAATTTTAAAATTAATTAGTTCTTGAAATGTCTACATTGCAATGAAGCAACTACCTTTGGATTCTGACTCTTAATTTATTTGCAGAAAAAACTCATGGCAGCTTTGACTTAAAAAAAAATATATATATATAAACTAAAAATTTAAATACTGTACTGTACAGGCAAACCTCATAAGCAATTTTCAAGGTAATTGTTTCCATGGCAATCTAATGGCAAGAAAAATGTTCTGAGTAGTTGACAGCCTTTATGAAATAAATTTCAAATTTAGAAAAATAAATTAATCCTTAAATTTGTTATTTAAAGTAACTTTGCACCACTTTCAATACTTTTAGTACTGTATTATCTATATAAAAACTTCAAAAAAATACTGTTCCCAGAAAAAAAAAAAAAAAAAAAAGAAAAAATCATTTTTATTCCTTAAACACACCTAACCAGCAATGTGTGAATTGATACATACCTCACTGATTTCTAAACTGAACAGCAGGATGGAGTTATTTGCTGGTGATTACTACAGCTGGGAGATCTTAAGAAGTGGTCACTTTACTTTAACTAGCCTACAGCGAACGAGATGACACGAGAGAGACACTGAGAACCAGAGCAGAAGGAAAAAACTATTTTAAAATAAATATAAAACTTAGTTTATGCTGTGGTTGTGTACAATAGCAATATGTGAACATTGAAACATAAGAGAGAAAATAATAATGTAGCATATTGTGTGAGAAATGGTTGACAATGGCAGAAGGAGACATGCAGTGTGGTCAGAGGCTGGGAGCAAACAAAATTATGAAGATGTCACTAGTTAAATAACTTATTTGAAATACAGTAGAAGGCCGATTTTACAAGTACTACTGAATTTTAAGAGGCAGAAATTTTACAATGCCATTCTCGGGCACCGCAAGACCTCGTTAAGTCTGGTTGCAGCTGTTTGCCTATTTGCAAAGGGATGAATCTAAAAAATTACAGTTCATTCATCTTTCTTGCAAGGAATAGCACTAGTACAACGGCTGGAATCTTTCAATCACGGAACTATAGGGACATGGTATTAACGCTGAATGAATTCGAGAAGTTGTACATAATTTACACAGAAACAACTTGGTTAACAGTAATTTAACGTATACGAGTGCCATGCAAACAAAGAGAAGGTGAGAAACTGCAGCTAGGCTACTAATTACTTAAACGTGTAGACAGAGATGCACAAATACTTACAGAATCGTGCCGCTGGTAGGAGAAAACAAAAAACTGATAGACGACACATTTTTCACAGAGTCGTGACATTTCACCGCCCGAGGAAGCTATCTCTGCCAGCGAAACGTCACGACTGCACAATCGTGTGTTGTGCATCTGTTGTTTTGTGTTCTATTTGGAATATGATTCTGTAAGTACTTGAGCATTTCTGTCTAGTTGTATATATTTTAGTAATCAATATGTACGAGGTTTTGGAAGTAAATATATTATTGTCAACTTAAACTGTATTGTTCAAAATTACACGATATTACCACAAGGTAAATGTTTTTGAAAACATTTTGGAGAATCTTTCATTTGTCGTACGTGCATTCATCACCAGGTGACTGTATTTATTACAGAACGTGAGGACAACTCAGTTGTGTGTCTACAACCGCACTCTGGATCGAGTACTTTGTTTTAAACTGCCATGGTATCATGTTATAATGTAATAAGGTACAGGTTTGAAACAGTAAAGGTATGATACTGGGAGAAGCGTAGTCTGTGACAGTTACCATAGTATGCTAGGATGCCCTCGTCTTTGTTGACACCGGTGATGTAAGGTATCTTCTTGAACTGTCCTGTCCTCGTCATCTCCCTGGGCGAGGCCACTAGGAACATCTCCTCACCCTCCACAGGGTACTCTGTCGTCGGTATGAACGCTGCCGCTATTGGCTTCTGCGACTCCTGCCAGGAACAGAACACCAATAACAATTCACAACACAGCACTGGCTATTTCCAGACTGTGCTTCTTGGTTAGCCGTAATGAAAACGTTTTAATAATGTCGAAAGGGGGCAAATTTAAAGCAATTATCATAGGACGCAAAGTTTTTGAGATATCTGCAAGAAACAAAAACTAACACCATAGTCATAGAACACTTTTTTCACTAAGCCAACATGCAGAAATATATAGCAAACATTGGGATTTTTAAAAATTAAGGTAATTTATCTCCATAACCTCATGACCAAGCAGTTTCCAACTGCTCAGACTGTGTGTACAACTATGTACAGAAGTCTACACACAGGGATGTATTCAGAATACATAAGTTACTGGAAATGTTGTTGTTTCTAGATTTAGCAAAGAAAGTAGACACACGTGCTTCAACATTTAAGTTACTTTTCTAATTCAATGTGGTAGTTATAACGTTTGATACAAATCATCAGATAAGTGTAACATTATCTAATGTGCAGACAAACAGTAAAATTTTAAATAGTACAAAACAAGTTTTGGTTTATTTAAACAATGATGAGACCACAGTGTCGAGGTCAATCCATTTGTCTCCCCCTGAAATAATCTGTATTTGTATCCCAGTGAGGTCTTTTTACATGTGGGAAATGTGGCTGACAGCACCATTAGCAAGTGGGTTTACTCAAGATTGTCATTTCCTCCGCCTTCTCATTCCATCGCTGCTAGTACTCGCCTCATATCTTCCTTGCTAGTTCTTAAGACCTCGTTAAATTTCTGTACATCACTCATTGAACATAGACACACACCGGATACATGTATCTCGGATGATCCAGGTCATTGTTTGAAACACTGACAACTCCCTGAAGTGTGACTACTAATCGGTGACTACCTCCAAGGTGAGGCCTTTGTCCTGCGACGCAACCAGCTGGTCAGCCGTCATGTTGCGGAAGAAGTCTACGAGGCGCTGGCTGTTGTCCGTCTCCAGGCCGAGGATCTTGCCTAGTCGGAATGCTCTGTCTCTCGTCGACTTGAAAAAGGCTGATGGGTTCATTGCTGCTCCGCTGTTTGAGATGGCGCGCTGGAACAACCCTTCAACCCATACTGAGATCAGACAAACTTCAATATTTTTATACATATTTATTTACATGTATATAAGTGTATATCATGTTAAAATCTTGTAAAAAATTACTTGACAATTATACTCAATAAACATAGACTATAATATGGAAAATTAAGACGCAGCAAGAGGCGTAATTAACAGGTTCTCTGTCTAAATGTTTCAAGAAATGTTTCAGTGTTTCTTTTACTGGTTGAGGTATATTTTCCATTTTAATTTGTTCATTACATAACATTTTTTTGACTAAACAGCTTTTTAAGTAATGTTACAGTACCCCTCTTGCTGACGGAGATAGCTTAAAATCATTCATAATTATAAAATATAGTTTATTGTTTGTGTTTGTAATGTTGGTTTTGTATGGTTTGAATTAATGATGTACAAAACGGAATGTATGTGCAGCCATATATACACCGAAGAAGACAACGATGAACTGATTTTTTGCATTAATTTGCAAGCTGTTTGATGTTGGTCTCTAGTGTACCTGAAAACATAATATATGAAAGAAAAAGTTAAATATTGAGTAAATGTTACGTTGGCCTTCCCTGATAATCTCATTGTTCCACATACAAGTGATCCCCGCTGAATGGTAACTCCTGGACCTTCATCTTCTGGACAGGTAAAGAACAATCATCATTCCCTTCAAAGTGTTCACAATGACGACGGAGGTTTGCATGGTCGCTGAATAAGTGCATCCGACACTTGCTTCTGTCATAGAGAATGTAAAGTATTTTCTTTGACAGACACTGCCTTTCGTCTCTCATGATCACTTCTCATTTTCTTCCCCTGAAAAACTTAAGTCTCACTGGTTTGTTCTGTGGCATTTTTTTCTGTTGCTGGTGTTCATGCTGTCTGCAACCCCAGCAACTCTTTGCTTCCTGTTCAGGAGAGATTCACTATCCACATCACAAACTTTCATTGTGATGTTCCTGATGGTGCTCTGCAGATGCACCAATATCTCCTTCATTCCATCCCCACTGTCATGATTGTTCACCGACCTTACAATCTCCTGAGTTGCTGACTTCGGTTTTATTATTCCACCTCCAACACCCACGCCAGAGCATTCTGCATGCCGCTCGCCGCACCTTTGCGTTGACGATGACCTCTCGCCCATCAGTTTCTTTTTATCCCCTTCCAAAGGTCCTTCGCTGAGTCATAGCATTCCCCCCTTTAAAACTGCAGCAGGTCTTCTGGCAAGTGATCTTTTCCAACAGCACAGTCATATTCGTTGCTGGCTGCCACAAATGTCGCTGATCACAAACTTAACTCTGTGATTAACTTTATGTTACATCTAACACTCAGGGATGTAGAAAGAGGGGATGTCCATAGGATCCAAGTCCCCACCCACCTTTCCACGTGGGAAATACTTAAATGATGCCATTTTCCACCTTGAAAATCCTAATTTTCCTAGAGGAGGACCCCCAAATCCTGCTTTATTGGTAGCATTTGGTGTGACTTTATAACATTCCGAGATTAGGGATCCCCCAAACACAAATCCTGGCTATGGGCCTTGTGTGTGTCATAATGAAAGTTACGTCTGCCACGTGTTCCTCACAACGGTTGAGTTTGGTGTGAGTGACGTACATATTACTTGTACTCGTACCTGTGCTTGAGAAATTAATCTCCAACTATCTCAAGCTGCATTTTCTGTTAAGTGACTGGTGTTTCCTCTGACCTTCAAGTAGAATGTGAGCATACATAATATTACAAGTGAGGTTCCGTCCAACACAAACACTAAACTTTTACATATGTTTCCTTAGCCAGGCATTAGCCAAGTAGCATTCTTTTTTTAGTTTCAGTATATTTGTAAAAATAACACGCCAAGTTCAAATGGTACCATATTCTTTGCTTTGACAAAAATATGACAGGTCCACTATTTTGTTGGTATATTGTTTTCACATTTGTTTGTTGTAACAATTTACACCGAACAGCATGGCACAACTATGGTTGCAGCTCGACAACACACTGCAAAGCATACACAGAGTGGGAGAAGGGCGGCATAGACTTGTTTTACAAGTCCACAAATCAAATAGAACAAAAATAAAGGCTCCAGATTTTACAGCACACACATGATTCAGAGTGCATATTTGTATAATGTTCATATATGATGAAACAAAAAAGTCTGGATGAGCTTGAATTTTTCTTTACGGTTCGTTCTGAAATATTAAAGCCATCCGATCGGCTGTTTGGTATCGGAATGGTCCGGACCTGCATGAACTATGGACGTACGAATGAGGCTTTACCTGTGGAGAGTGGGGACAACAGCTGATGGTGCACTGCAGAGCCCCCGGCACTCTCTCCAAACAGCGTGACTTGTTTGGGGTCGCCACCAAACTTGCCTATGTTAGACTTGACCCAGCGCAGTGCGGCCACTTGGTCCTTGAGGCCGACATTGCCCCCTGCGTCAGAACCCTCCAAGCTTAGGAACCCTGCAAGCACACACCACCCTCAGTCGCAATCACATCACATGTGCTATGTTATTGTATTGTATATTGCTCCAACAAGTGTACTGTTCTGACAGGTGGTAAATTTAATGTTAGAAATCCATAAAGTATTTTAATTACATGAAGCAATACAACTGTTAGTTTACTGAACAAGCAAGTCAGAGGTGAAATTATCCTGGAACCATAAAGAAACTAAAAAGCAAATGATGATGTAAACACTGTGAGGACTAAATAAAATTATTACAGCTGAAGTATCAGATATATGTAACTGTCCTTCATAGAGACTGTACTTTTAAGCAAGATTGCTACATTGCAGTACATAGTGACGTGAAGAATGGAAAGATTTGAGGAGGGGTTAGCAGCGAGGTCTATTCTGCTTTTAAGGATGATATTGAATCAGTACTGAACAGAGATGGAACACAGTGTCAGGTAAAAATAGACATATCCTGTGTAAATGCTGTGGGTAACTGACAACATACACCTTGTTTTATATAAGAAATAATCAAGAGCAACTCCAGCAGGATTAGTACCGTGAAAGATCTGACAGCGACAACAGTTGTGCCACACATCAACTCAATTTGTGTTGATCAATACTTGTTCAGTAATTTTAAACAGTGAATTTGTTTGTTTTCTAGGATTTTGTATGTACATTGAGTCTATCCTGTTTTGTACTGTTTCTTTACATAAGGAAACCATAGTATAAAAGACTGGCGTGGACAGTATCACCAGAACGAACATCGATAGTATCACCAGTAAGAGTCTCAACTGATGAGAAGCCTTTACTCTTGAAAAATTGTATTTGTGTTATTTTATAAATCTGATATGCCTGTAGACACAGAAGATCTAGTGGACAAACTAAATTAAACACAGATAGGTATCATCAACAGTCAGGTCGTTTGAAAGTAAACCAGTGAGTCGCAGAGAATGAGGAACACGAGTGGAAGTGGTCATGGCATGTATTATGAACAACCCTAGCATTTAACTGAAGTGTTCCCGCAGAATAATACGAAACTGAAATCAGCACATCTGAACTAGGAATTGAATATGCTCTGTCTCTATGCAAGTTTAGTATGTTCCAATTATTCCACCTTGATCAGTATGGAGGTGCACAGAAATTATCTGAGCCTGTAACCCACAAGACTTATAACATTGATAAAGTTTCATGGAACTGCCAAGTACATTACCCAGTCACTGTGATCATGCCATACAAACCACGTATCCACCAGTTTACTCTCTGCGGCCTGGCATGCGACGACAATGGTGTGATTCTGTTTTACAAATTAGATCTTGAAAGATTTGTATTAGTTAAAGCATAGCATGCTGGTAACCACTAGTAGTTAAATTAACTGTGTTACTTAACCTATTGACCTTACCCCATCACAAGTGTTTTCTCAGTATACAGGTTGAACGTACAGACGTGTAGCTGAGAAGTGAGTTCAAAAATATTCTTGGCTTCTCCTCTCACCTCTCTGTACATTACCAAATGTTAGCTCATCCTTTGATGAAAGTTATTGATCTATCTAATCTCATAACTTTTTGTAAGCATCTAATGTTAGGAGTTGGCACACTCACCCAGTATGCCGAGACGGTAGTTGAAGCTGACGAATACAACGTCCCGCGCCAGCAAGTAGTCCGGCCCAAAGACGCTAGGCGTGCCAGAACCAGCCTGGTAGGATCCGCCATGTACCCACACCACCACAGGCTTCGGTTCTGAGCTGTCTGCCAACTGCGTACAATCATACATCACCAGCTGTACGGACTGTTCCACAAGTGATTGTAGGCTAAGTAACTTACAGGTCTGTATCAGAACTACTACAGACTGTCTGGGTTTGGTACGAGGGAGGAAGCCATGTTCCAGTTTTGTAGGCACAGCCCTGGGCTCTTTATTTGTTCATAGGCGGGAGGTATTAAATAAGCACAATTTAGGGAATTAATTGAATAAATTGCAAAGATTCTTCATCCTGTACCTCCGTAACTTTCACAAGTAAGGCTAGAGCAGGTTGAGAAGGTATGGGCGTGTGATGAGGATGGAAGACGTAAGACAAGCAAGAAGAAAGCATGAATTGCGGATAAGAGGGAAGGGACCACAGGGAAGGCAGAGGGATAGATGGTTCAAGACAGAGAACGAGAGTGTGCAAAGAGATGAATTGAATTAAATATACTAAAGAAAGAATAAAGTCAGCAATTTTAACATTCATTATTATATATATATATATATATACACACAATACCACATCTATGAACATACAATCAAAAATACAGTACATCTGTCGTCCATTATAATTCATCAACAAAGTACTTCCACTTAGGACTATGCTCTCTTGTTTCTATTGTTTTGCGAAATTGTTAAACTTAAACGAGAGCATATATCAAAAATATGTTTAGCAGTTTTGTTTAAAATGGTTTTTGCTTATGATAGCTAATTTTTTCAAAACAATAAATTATACGATTTCGACTAAAAAGTAAATTATCAGAATTAGTTAATTACATAATTAACTAAAACCATAGTATTTACTGCATTGAAAAATTCAGCCAACATTGAGAAGATGATAAAAAAACTGTCAAAATGTATTTTTGATATCTGCTCTTGTTTGGGCATAACAAATTAATATCACTAGAAAATGTAGAAACAAGAGAATAATGTAAATTCTTGAAACAAACATTTTATTTTATTTCCCTTCTTACCAATATGTCAGCTGTCTCAAATTCACTTCTAAAGAAGTTTTTTTGTTGTACTTTTTCAACAAATGCTCACAACAATATTTTCTTATGCATACAGTACGTACTACTAAAGTAGGATGGGTCTCATAAGTGAAATACTTACTTCACTGTAGAATATATACTATATATACTTGTTGACAAGAATACGTTATAGAGACTAGCTGTAGTGGCTTCTCTTTTACATTTGGTGTAAGCAGGCGAATGTAAAAAAACAAGTATCTACATCAGTATGCTCATCAAGCGTAGCTCAGCTTGTCTAGTATACATATATGTGCATGCATGTACTTCTAGAAAACAAGCTGCAGTAAACATCACAGGGGTACATATTTATTAAGTTGGCAGCAGTGTGTACTACCTTTGTGCAGTGTTACTGCCGGCAACAGAGAAAGAACGAAGAAGAGTTCTCTCACCCCTGGAGTGAAGACGTTGATGAAGAGGCAGTCCTCGGACCCTGTCCTTCGCTGAACACACTTGGAGCCCTCCGACGTGGCATCTCGCACACCGCTCCACTTATCAGCAGCACGTGGACCCTGTAACACATATACTGGTCAGGAGAACCCCCTTAAATTCTCTGTTACTCTTACCTGCCTTTACAGAAGTCCTTGTGTGGCACATGAATGTAATGAGTTACGCATGGTCAAAACTAAGGGCCTAGCCATAGATGTATCAAGCATCAGAATCATAAAATATTTGCTCCATGACATTGCAGTGAATTCAAGAAATACTTCAACTAAAATTTAGTTTTGTAATAAACTTAATTTACGAATAATATTTAAAACAAATATTAAATTTCAATAGTTGTATTTACATTGAAAATATTACTTATGTTATGTTACGTATAATTAGTCATTTTTACCAAGCTACCACTGATCTCACATCTTAACCATACATCATCAACAAAACACGGGGGAAGAAATGCTTGACTCTTGAATGGTTTTAAATTATACAGCAACAAGTGTCACCTTAAATCGTAGGTCGCCTAGAGGAGGCTTGGCATATGGAATACCAAGGAAGCTGTAGTATCTCTGGCCAGTGACTGGAGAAGTGACAATATTTCCCCTCAGAGTGCCTTGACTGATGGTGACGGTGACTGTCCCTTCAGAATCCTGGAACATACAACATAACTCATCATGTTCTAACCATTCCTGTACACCCCTTAGTTCACTGAAAAGGTATCAAAAATTTAATCATATATTATGTTTATCCTGGCGGTTATTTCAATACATGAAATCATGTTTACATTTCAGAAGTAAGCCCTCAGGTCGCAGGTTGGACACAATGACAGAAATATTTGTTCAGTGTATAATTGATAACTACATAAAAATCAGTATCCAATTCCCTCCTTCAGACAATGTCAACAGACGATGTGAATGAATGGACTCTGGCAATGAATTGCTTGAAGGACACTTGCTTGCATCGCAGCAACAAACACAAAACATCTGACGAGACAAGACAGCGGTGCAGGTAGCAAAGATAGAGACAGGGGAAGAAACTAGAAAGTGAAGTAATGTGAGGTGACCCTAGACAAGTAAAAGAGTCCATCACTCTCACTGCACAAGTATTCTTACCTGGGCAACAGGGTCTTGATCTGAGGTCACGCTGTAGGAGACTGATATATCAACACTGAGTGATGCTAGGTATTGACGTCTGTCGCACTAGGGAGGTGGGAAGCATATTAAGGATACACATACCAAGTGCTTCAAATGTGCATTGTAGTGTAATAGTAAGTACATTATTATTGCGAAACTATTCCACATGTGTTCGTTTTGCCAATGTAGGTACCAAAGAAAACACTTCAAACAAGGACAGAATGTGTAAAGACACTATGGTTATTAAAAACACTTATGTTAAGATCCGTAACATAGCTTAAGAAAAGTAGCCTTTTCAGACTGCTATACTTCAAAATGAAACGCAGATAGAAACGTGTACTGAACTTTGCTACAGACTTACTCAAAAGTTTTGTGGACAATACTTGTGATTATGTGTTGCACCGGTTCTTCCCCTCTAGCCACGTACTGCCACACTTGTGCTTCTGCAGTCGATAATAAACCTCCTAATACAGTCGTACTCCTTGGTTTCCTGCTGAAGGCGCCTCGCCTGCTGGACCGCTCTCGGCAACCTGCTCCGGTGCCTGGGTCGTTGGGGCGTCCAACCACCCCGCACGGGCCCGCGCCAAAATAGGCCAACACGGGACCTGATCGGACGACTGCTATCCGGCTAGATGTGCTACCATGCCCACCGTAGTCCCAACAGCCTCCGACCAGGTCCTCCTTGAACAGGGAAAGTTTACCGCCTCTGTTTCCCTCTAACTGTGAGTCGTCTCCTCGCACAGGAAGTCCAGGGACCACGCCACTAGGCCAACACGGGACCTGATCGGACGACTGCTATGCGGCTAGATGTGCTACCATGCCCACCGTAGCCCCAACAGCCTCCGACCAGGTCCTCCTTGAACAGGGAAAGTTTACCGCCTCTGTTTGCCTCTAACTGTGAGTCGTCTCCTC